>VVHJ01026136.1:29436-67317 GCA_015107715.1 Tylochromis polylepis
TTTGCAGCTCACTGGCGCACCCTTGTGGTGTGAAGGCGAACATCCTGCTCTCTTAGCAGAATCACATTAACTGGTATTATTGTTCGAAATTGCTGCTTGATGTTAGAGTTTAATTGGTTATAAAGTGAATGAATGTGGAAAAAAAAATAACGTATCCTTATTTTGCTTTTATAAAAATCCATTTTTGTTTCAGTAGTTTGTTGGGGGAAAGTAATCTAAAGGCAAGGGTTAAGACATTTAAAAAAAAAAAAAACCAAAAAAAACCAAAAACACGCTTGTAAATCTGAAAGTGACTCCTTCATTAGTGCCGATTTTTGATTTAGCCACAAGGGGGAAGGAGAGCGGAGCGGATGCAGACGGGTGACGCAGAGCGTCTCATCTCAGTGATCAAATATTTCTTTTTCATTTGAAATTCTGCTTTGTTGTTAATGATGTTGACAGCAACTTCAGTCGGCTTTTGATATTTCTGATGGCTGAGTGTTTGATAAATGCAAATTAGAAAATTTTTAATTAGTTGTGTGTGTGTGTTTCAATCTAAACCGATTGCAGGCACTTTTTTTCAGTGTTGATGTGTTGATTATCTTACATGAGAATTGTGGGATTTCTTACTTGGAGCAGGGTCATTCTCACAGTGACACCTTGTGGAGGACATTGTGCATTTAATATCTGTGGCCAGGTACTGAGTTTCAGCCAAGTCAGATCATTTCAGCTGTGAGGAAATCTGATTTACTGATTTACTTGAGATACACTGATAGTCCTGTGATGATAGAATTTCAAAATAAACTTTTTTCCTTTTTTTGTTATACAAACCAACATTTAGAGTCTAACTGACACCAAGCAGCATCTACATACAAACGGTACCAGTTCCAGATGTGCAGGTTTATAATGTTTAAAAGAAACTTGCTACTGTCATTCTCTCAGTGCTTTCTTTGCCTGAGCTTAAACAGTTGTGTTGACCCTCCACACTGAAACAAGTGAAGGGACCTAAAACAAACTAAGGGTGTTTTGTGATCTGTTTATTTTTTCTCCTTTAGAGATAAATAGAGACAAACATCGCTCTGAGTGTGCTGTTAGACCACCTACAGCACTTGTAATCTGCCTTGAGAACACAGCAAGATACAAATAAGCTACCACACTGTAGGGGTTGGGTGAATTTTTTTAGAATTAGAATTTTAATTAGAATTTTCTAACCATGTGCTTGCAAACACCCCCAAATTTTAAAATCACATCTTTTGAATTCCTTTTGTTTTACAGCAGAGAATCTCATCAAGCTGACAGACCTAAATGGTCTAAGACTCCTTACAAGTTCTAAGTGAACACAAAGAACACAACCAGCAGCTGTCAAAGCTTTGCATGCTTGGCATAGTAGTAGTTTAGCTGCATGTTTAGCAGCAGGTTCACTTTATTTATATATTCCGTCAAATTGATGGTAAACTGAAACATGATAAAGGTGGTCACACGGGATGCAATGGAACACTGTCTAATACAGTTTGAAGGCAGTCTAAATTAATCTGGATTGATCTGGTTTCAAAGTATGTTTCAAAGGAGGAAACTGAGCTGCTGCAGTGTTTGTCTCTTGAGTGCTTATGAGTCGTCTTACTTTGCATTGTGTAACCAGACCTTGTTTGTACTGAGTCTCCCACATGTCAAAAGAAGTATCAGCACCGGGAACTCATTCTAAAATATAATAAAAACACCTCCTCTGCTTCCAGAACAGAGGCCAGTGCTTCTTCTTTAGGCAGTTTAAAACAAGACTCAACAAGATAACATATCTGAGGCATGAACTTGTATAAAGGTGTACCATTATTATTTACAGGACTGTGCAGGAGTCTTGAGCCATGCCTCATTTGTTTATATTTGGCTGCCAAGTAGCCAGATTTTCTTTTAGTTTTTTAAAAGGGTCTTGAGCAATAGTCCAGTCCTTGTACCAGAGCATTTTCAAAGGAATGTTTGTTTGTTTGTTTGTTTGTTTTGAATCCACTTAATGCTGACCCACCTAATCATTCAAGCATAAAAAAGGCAGCCAATTCAAGGGATGAACCAGTGATCTGTCTATATGTGACAGATAACTTAGCAAAGAGCATGTTGTAAAAAAAAAAAAAACATCATTTGTTCCCATTTCTTTCATTGAATCTATGAAAATGCCAAAGATAACACAGTTTGACAGGTTTAAAAAATATTTTTTCACCAAATAGGTGATTTCTAAAGAGCTATTGAAAATGAAAAGATCACAGTATGGTGTGCAGTGTATCCTTAAAAAAAAGCACTTTGGAAAATGGGAGATGCATCTGTCCCTTCAGTTCATCTGTTTACTCTTCACCAAAGTCTCATCAGAAATAGTGTCAATAGAAGAGTGGCCGTAAAGGAGCCAATCTTAATGAAGGAAAACAGGAAGAAAAGGCTGAGGTGTGCCAAATTATACAAGAACTGTCTTGAAAATCAGTGGAAACATGTCTTATGGCGTAAAGAATCCAAACTTGACATTTTGGTTCTGATAGTAGCCAATATATATGATGAAGGTCAGGAGAGCATTACCCCGCTGAATGTCTCTTGTCTGTAAAACATAGTACAGGCTCTGTCATGGTTTCTGTCATGGTCCCCTTCCTTCCTTGGTAGTTTTGGTCCTATATCTCTACCCTGCATCTGTTTGGACTGCAGACTCTAAAAATGTGGCCACCAGCTAGAAAAGCCTGTGCTTATTCGCTTTTGCCATATTGTTTCAACTGTTTAAGTGGTAACGTCAGGCTCTTAGGAAATAGTGTTTGCTTCAGTCTTTACTCACCATTCATCTTGTCTTCTCTTCCAGGAAATCTCCCAGTGTGTGTGTGTACGTGTCACCGCCAGCTGCGTTGAAAAACCCCCCTCACCCTCACCCTTCCCCATCTTCTCCTATGAAAGCTGGACTCAGCCTTGGCACGTTGCCTATTAGTGCTTCCTCCCCTGAGAACTAGTGAGATGGAGTAGACCCAGTTCTGAAATGTTACTGATCTGACCCACCTGCCAACACTTCAGGAAATCAGTCAGCTGAAGGGCAGTGCTTTTGGCTACTTAACTGCCTGCCTCAGAATTTGTAAGGACTAAATGTCCTTTCTCAGACTCTGCTGTCATCATCCTCTTTGTAAATATATCTGTTGAGCTGCTCCCATCGGCTATGTCTGCATTGTGGGTCCATCTGTCTTTGCATCGAAACATGACAGTTTGGGGTTGCCTTTCAGTCAGTGATGTTAGGGATCTTGTCAGAATCAATGGAATTATGAGCTCGGAAAAGCACCATTAGATTTTTATCCACCATGTAATACCATCTGGAAAGCAGGTTCAATTTCAATGATTCCAAACATATAGCATGCCTGAATAGTAAAACATACACTGGAACACTATCAGTTATTGATCAGTCTCCCCAGAGCTTGGACCTCAAGATTATTGGAGCGGTGTGGGATCGTCATGACAGAGAATAGAACATAAAGGCAGCCAACATCCAAAGACGAGCATGCCTAAGAGAGTTCAGGGTGTGTAGAAAAATAAAGTGGTCATACCAAATATAGACTTTCAAGACTTTCATTGTACAAACTCTGTTTTTGCCTTATATTCTGCATCTGCATTTATTTTTTTGTCACAAATTTTCCTATCTATAAAGAAATGAGGGTGGGTACAAGACTTATGCTCAGTGGTGTATGTTTTCCCTAGATTTGTGAAAGTTTAGTCCTTCAGTGTGGCCTGACTGGCAACATCCACTCCCATACTGTACTTCACTGGCCAAATGTCTGTCCCACACAGCTGTGAAGACATGGAGTATTTCAACAATAATTCATGACTGCTCCCAGAGCTTTCCCTCACATATCAGTTCAAGCCACTAGAGAATTTATACGTCTTTATCAGCAGTGAGTCTCAGTGTCAGTGCGGGGGATGTAATTCTTAGGAACAAGCATCATTCTCAGAATTTTTTTCAGTCTCTCAGTGAATATCCGCTATGTTCTTGCCAGTGCTCTTGGAGTATTGAACTCTTGGCAGTCGTATTTACAGTTGAATCTGCAACATGACACCTTCTAAATTCAACAGAATTTCATCGGAGCACAGTAATGACGCCATTCATATTGGGATTTAGCTTAATGTTCTATCCAATGAGTGGGACACAATGGTGGAAGAACTCATTTAATGCTTACTTTCTGTGGCACTACCCTGCAATTAAGGCCTGGATTATAGTGCATCAATGTAAATAGCATTCGGGAAAACACCCAAATCACGCTGTCATTTTAGGGCTCCTATTACTTTCTTTGTGCTACTTAAAGTGCCTCAAGTGAAATCACATTATCGTAGTGGCTCCTTACCTCCAGACCCCTCTAATACAAGCAACAAGCCTGCTTGTATCACATTTGATTTTGACTCAGAGGTTTTGATTGGTTAATCATGACTGTTTCCACTGTGGACGAGTTTCACAGCTTTGCTAAATAAAGGCTGGAGGGTGGGCGAGAAGGGGGTTCAGATTCCAGACCTACTGAGGCTAAAAGGAAATGATGTCACCTTTGCCCAGACTACCATGACTCATTAGTTTAAAACTGAGGTTTAATGTTGCCCTACATTTGGAACCCTGGCAGCCTCCACTGTCTTGGCAGTGCCATGGAAACTCTAAAAGGAAGAACACCTGGGAGATTTCATTTCCCTCTCAACACATATTTCTATGTTTGTTCCCGGCATTAAAAAAATAAAAACAAATTTTAAAAAATTGGTGTCTGTTAGACTACATACTACGTTCTTATTCTTAGCTCTCAAATTTCTTATCTGTGGCAATACATTCCTCTCTGAAAAAGCAGCGTGTGGCACACATTGACGTCATACAGGAGGTAAATGTTTTTCATTCTATCATTGTTCACTTGGGCTTCAGATCATCATTGCTGAGGTACAAATTGTGAGTTCTGCAGTTACAGAGAATAAATACTGAATAGTACCAGAGAATATAAAAAACAACACCATTTAATTAACATTTGACTTGTTATCAGCCCCCCACCCCCACCCCACCCCTCCATTTCCTTTTCTGTGCCACAGATAATGAGACTGCAAATGAGCAAAGCGCTAAACCTATGCAACGTAATATGTGGAAGCAGACTGTGAGATTTTAGCAGCATGCATCAGCAAACTGTGGCTTGGACCGAAGGCAATCAACACACCCAACACTGAGCATACAAATGTACATAGCTGGGTGGCCATATGTTTACTTTTATACAGCTTCCCATGCAAGTGAAAATTATAGGAAGCTGTGTGTGAATGTGCACGTAGGCAAACAGACGCCAACCGCTGATTGGTTCAAGTTATTTCGGCCTACTGACTAAATCAAATGAGGGCCTTGAAAGAGTACCTGTGTATATGAGTAGGTGTCTGGAAATAATCATGCCTCTGCACTTCTACCTGTGTGAGCTTATGATTAGCTCAGGCAAGCTACATTTAGTTTTCTTTTTTCTTGCAAGGGAAAGTCTATGTAATCCATTATGATACCTAAGCAGTGTATCTCTTCAAATTAAAACAAATGCATTCATTTATTTACAAAAAAGTATTTGGGGAATTCAAGTCAGCCACCCTTACAGTAAGTTATTTTTTACACAGTTTTTTTTTTTCCACTTTATCAACTCAATTATGCAGAAATGATAGGGAAATGTATACATTTTCATCAAATGAGGCAACACAGATTCATTGTTGTTATCATACACAGGCAGATTGTGCTTATATGCATAGCCCCACCACCCTCCCCAAAAACCCACTTCTAAGCCAGGAAAAGCCCTGCAATATGCAGTTTTTGTAACTTTGTGATGAAAGTAGTCTTTTGCTCAGGAAATATATGCATTCTCTAGGGAAGAAAAACTGCTTTTCTTATTCTTTATACACAAACATTGATCTTCAGTAGTTACAACACAAGCCTGGTTGGAATAAGTATAAAGCTTTCAACAAAAATACTGAACAATACATAATCCCAGGTGATTTGAAGTGCACAAAAACCCTTCCTGTGGTTTAATTTAGGTTTTGTTTTGGGGGGTTTTCTGCGAGACATGCTGTATCAAGATGGTCAACACGGCCTTTGAATACATTCATGTCAAAGAAGAAGAGTTGTGGTTTGTTTTTAAGATAATGGATGTTCCACATCACCTCTGGCCTAGAGGAAGAGTTTCCCATCAGCAACTTAAACTCTTGCAGATTTTTATGGGTTTGTATGCATGTCAGCATAAAAGCCAGAGATCCCTAGTTCAGTCTCAAGAGGAGACACAAATCCCTTTAGAGTTGCATCAGGAAATAGCCAAATCAAATGTGTGGATGCTACCTGCTGTGGGAGCCCTTGTGAATAAAGGAGCAGCTGAAAGTAGCTTTAATTTTAGTATGTGACTCTCTTTTTTTATTGCCTGAGTGATGGGGGTTACTCAGACCATGGCTGAGATTAGTGAGGTGGGTGGGCAGGGGTGGGGCTTGTGGGGATAGTGTTTATTGACAGTCTGAATGGCTCAGGGGAAGACCTTGAGCATGTTTGTAGTATGTAATCAGCTCAGAGCAAGAGGCTGTAGGCAAGTGCTGCCAAGTTCCAGGGACAAAGCCTGGGTAACTGGAGAGAGACAATGTGTATGAGCATTTAAGCATGCATGTTTCTCCTCATACAGAAGGAGTTTTTTTTTTTGTTGAAAAATGTCCCACATCGATAAGCTCTCTGACTATTCCCAAGCTGCATGGTGGAAAATAATTGAACATGTTATTTTTAAGCTTTTCTAATCAGTGGTCTCACTTGCTTTAAAAGGTTCCCCTGTGAGACACCTACCAGGCAAGATACAAAAAAAGGCTTTTGACCTTGTGAGCCGGTCTTAAGCTTTGCATTCCTCGGAGGCTGTGTTGCCTGAGAGATCTGAGTGATTTCTCGCTTTCGCAACTCCCCGTGGTTTCTAACCTCAGTATTTACGTGTGTTGGAGAAAGAAGGGGGAGGGGGGGGGGGATTAGGGTGGGGGATGGGGTTCCCAAGTGTGTTCTATAATGACCACCACTTGACTTTGGCATTGTGCTTTGCACTTGTTTCTCAATTAAACCCTTACCTTCAGAGGCTAAATTTACTCTGCCATCTCACACAGAGGACCCACAGCTAAGTTATGGTCTAGTCTGTAATTCTATTAAGCCAACCCTAATATTATACAGAGCAGCACCTTACGGATATAACAGCAATGCAATTTTTGCTACCGCAAGTGTTGTGAAAAAAGTGCCTACCACTGGGTTTTGAGTAGCTTGTCAGTTTCATTCATTCTTACCAAAAGATTTAATTAACTTGTTATATCAAGTAATATTTAAATGAAGATACTGTTGATAAAGGCATGTGCAATGCATCATTACATCACTGGAGAGATCCTTGCAAGTTTGGTTGGTTAAATGGATCACTGGAATATTTCAACAACTATGGCATGAATCAATATAGAGTTTGTTACTAAAAAATGGAATCCTAACGACTTTGGTAATAGTCTTCCAGCTTTACTTTGGCATCTGTAGCCTTCTGTGTTTTGGGTGTTGGAGATCTGAATCCACATTATTGTCTTTCAAGCTCAGTTTATGCAGAGAACATTTATCTTATGCAATATATCCAATTGTTTCAGAACCTCTCCCAGTCGTATACAGCATTTAAATGCATCGTATATGCATTTCTAGCCAAGTGTACCTCATGAAATATTAAAGTGTTGCATGGTTAGTTAGACTTGACCTAGATATTAAATTCTCCTTCCACAGAAACTTGTTAAAGTCAGTACAAAAAGATGGTTAGGGCAGAGTGCCCAGATGAAGGCAGAATGCCACAGCATAGAGCTACAGACCACAATGTCCAGTGTGGAAGATTTCCTTTGTACATACAACAGAGGTATCCAAGGGGAAAAACACCCCCTTGCTTGTGGTTGGTCTTTTAAGTGGGAGCCAAAGAGCCAATTAGAAGGATCAGGGTGGATCACCACTAGTTTTGTCTTGATGTGCTGTGGTCACCAGATTGCCAGCCTGTCGCTGCTGCTTCTGGCTCCTCAGAGGGCATTAGGTTCATATGGATGGCTCAAAACAAACACACCCGTGCTGAGGGATTCTTCATCTCTAGTATCTGGTAGGATTTGACGAAGTGCTAACTACAAATCTAACAAGAGCCACACAACTGGGAACATGCAATTATATCATACCAATGGAGAGACAGCTACTGGGGGAAAGCTTTCTATGGAATCAAGTCAAGAGAAACTATGGGAAAGCTTCTATATCAATCCTTCTTTTGCATATAACCTTTTCTGAAGCAATTAGTAATACCCAAGTACGATTTTAAATGTTACAAATATAGATTTTCAGCTGGGTACACAGGTTTTAGCTGGGTGTGATTTTGTTCCAAGGGAAGGCAGAATCTTTGTAGCCGCACACCAGTGGTCCTATGACTCACTTTTGACAAAGGTTCAGATTTTTACCTGTTGTATTCTTGCCTCTTGTAATACTATTGTAAGACAACTGAAAAAAACAAATGAACTAAAAAAAACTGGAGGTGAAACAAGTGAAATGTTGGAATTTTGAGTAATTTGAGAAAAAGATTGTTGAGGTTTGGCAATAGAGACATCATTTGTATGGTCTTGAAGTAAGAGACAATGGATGGAAAAAAGCTTAATTGCAGCCTTTGTAGCAAAAGTCTGCATATAAAACATAGATGTTGCTACCGTGATGTCACTCATTGATTTGTGAAGCCTCAATGTCAGCATTTTAATTAACAAAATGTTGGCATGTGGAGGCAGAAGCAACCATAAAAACGGATCTAAGTTTAAATTTGAACATCCATCCATCCATCCGTCCAGCCGTCCATTTATCTGCTTGCCAGTTCAGGGTCACCTGAGGCTGGTGCTTATCCCAGCTGTCATAGCTCAGGGTACACCCTGGACAGGTCACCAGTCTTTCACTCGACCAACACAGAGAGACGGACAATGACTAAAGCTAAGCTAAACACTTACAGGAAACTTAGAATCGCCAGTTCACCTAACAAGCATGTTCAGTGCTGTAGGTTGAACTACTCAGAGTGAATGGATGCTAGATATAAAATTATATATGCTGTTGCTGCTCTTTGCGCAATGCAGCAGCAAACCATTCATGCACAGCTGACGCCATGGGAAATAATGGGTTCTAGAGAGCAACAGTGCCATCATCACATTGCATGTGAATGGCTCTTTATGCTTTTTTACTGTTTCACTCCCTGTTTCTTGACCATTGAAAGACCAGCGGAAGCATGTGTCTTCCGGTCTGGTGGGATCTCAGACAGTTCCTGCAAAGTGTCAAGGTTCACCTTGAACTCTGCTACAACCACCATAAAAAAAACAAAAACAAAAAACAGATGATATATACAGTTTTATTGTCCCAAGAGCCCTAAACCCACCATTTGACCCACACAATCAGTCTCAATAGGTCAAATTTGGCCCACATAACAATACACAAAAGTTTGTGGCACCTACAACAACAGAATCAAATTTTATTCATGGATTTATTTTTTTATTTTTTAAATTTTGGGTCACTTTAGGAAAAACAATCAAACTTGAATAACATTTAGGGTATTTTATACTGCTGTCAAATGTCAAAATGGGTCAAACTGGACCCATACAGTATGTAAGGGTTAAACCAAAGATTCATCATGTATTATCACTGTATAATCACGTGGTAAATTATACAATTAAAATCTCTCTTGTGATTATGCAGTGACTATTGTACAATTATATAACACATGGTACACGGTCACGTTTTACCATGTGTCTTGCGCTTTTGGATGATAATACATTTTATACTTTATGGCACATTTGTACGAATGAGACACTTCATTTCACTCACCACCTTTCATCACAACTTCAGATAGATTGTTGCTATGTCAGTGTGTGGTTGAAATCCTGTTATTCTCTGCTTATCTTTAATGTTTTAAAGAAAGAACCTTGATGTTTTTTTTTTTTATTTTCCTTACTGTTAAAACTGATATGACACTATTAGTGAACTGTACTGATGGTTATTGATTTCAGGTAGTTAACCGGTCACCTCAAAGACTTTTTAGAAACGTCACCATGAAAGGCTAGTGTCTGTTATTATTATTATCCAAACTCGATTTCTGCAGTCTCAAGCCCTCTTATTTTAGAGGGGCTTGTTAGTTTGTCAATAAGGTATAACAATATCCATATTTCTGCCAGACTGCCAGTCCAAAAGAACACTTTTTTTAGTGGGGCATGAATAAGTGTCTGACATGCGGAAGTCCAACATAATGTAGATTTGCAAGCAATAAGTTAAATAATTGTTATATTCTGATGCAATGCTATTATTAGAGTTGCCTTACTTTATGCTAAAATCTTTGTTAGATTTCCATTTATGATTCATAGCCTATCTCAAATGCTTCCTATCATCACAGAGTCAAAATTAGACCCATCAAAGATTTATATATTTAGGCCTTAGTTTCATTACAGCCCACTCTCACCAGTTCCTATCTTGTGAATCATTATGGACATACTGAGCGTGGGTGGTCATCTCCAGTTCTGTGCCAAGAATCACAAACTAGCTGATGAAAGTAGCAGGGAAATTGACTGTTTGACATTTGTCGACAGTCATCAACAAACACGACAGCAAGTGGCGTCATCTGGTATTCAGGCAATTTCACTGCCTGTCTAAAAGAATGATCAGGGCATTTGATTCATTCTCTTTGCTTGTCAGCATTTTAAAAAAATGTAGATTGTATTTAATTTGTAATGTGTGAACATTGCCCGGATAATATTTTGATTGTGCTTACATTTACAGCTTCTGTAAATGTGAGCAGACAATATATGAAAAAAAATGCATTTACAAGTAAGAGTAAGAAAAAGTAACTAATTTAATTTCTTCACACTGTCAAGAATCAAAATATATTTGATTTAGCAGAACAGCCAAATAGCAGTCAATATATCTTCTTGGCTAGACTGATTGATTTCTTGGATTTGTATTTACATTTAAAACAAAGGTTGAGCTTTCTTACATCTAAGCATGAACTTGTTTTTATCTTCTTTTTCTGTTATCGCTTCTCTCTTTACAATGAAAAATCCCTGACATCCACTTTAGAAGTGGCACAAACAGTCTGTACCCACAGGGGGGCTCTGAATGCCAGGCTCTTGTTGCTCCTTTTATGCAACCACAAGACACGTAGCCACCACGTAGACTTGGGCACACACACCCTGACACCAGAATGCCCCGCTGCACAACACTAGTCTTCTGTCTGCACTTCAAATGACAAAGTACAGGTTTAAACACACTTAAAGATCATTCAAAGGACTCCAGAATAGCTCATAAAGGACATGTTGTGTGACTGTTGTTTGCTTTCTATAAACAGAGCTTCTGTGGTTTTCGAAAACTCCCCATCCTCCACCCGTCTTCCATTCCACTTTTATCTTTTCCATAAATCAATATCTGCCTGAGAGTGTGGGGCTGCTGATTGTTTTTACAGAGCGTTGCTGTGTAATTTTGCTAAATGGTACTTGCACCCAGTTTACTTTGAGATGGTAAACAGTCTGGCTGGTAAAAAGTGAGGGTGTTGATCGTCTCAAAGCATACAATCAACATAATTGGTATTGTGGACTGAATGTATTTCATTACTTACCTGGGAGATAGGCATGATGATAGGCCCGTAATAATAAGTACTATTTTGGTTACAACCAGCATTATGGATTATGGTCAATACAGATCATCTTATCTTAGCTAACATGTGGCATGAATCTTTTTGTTTTTTTGTTTGTTTCATATATAATATAGATGTTAACCTCACGTGTGAGATTGCAAACAAAACACATTAACAAGGATTTGCAGACTCAGAGTCTCGTGCTCTTTTCATACAAGCTGATAAATGTTTTACAATGTGTTAGAGCTGCTGCTGCTAAAAACAGGAGTTTTTAAATGGTTAAAAAAAAGAATTAGGAGTAAATACTTCCACTCTTCAGCTGGTGAACTTGCCGTTTAACGACACAAACCAGGTTTTAATCAAAATGTAAGACTCAAATCGAGATACTTGTAGCTTCCCTGCATTTAGAACAGTTTTTAAAGAAAAGATATGAATATATTCATTAGATGCTATCAAGTCATTTTCTTCTTGTTTGCGCTCCAATGATGCAAATGTAAAAGTGATGATGATGATCAAGTTTTGGTCTCTTTCTTCTAGCACAGGTACCTTTACCAAATAAGTAGCAGTAGGCCTGCATACTCCTGTGCCTCCACTGCTGAAGATGTTGCTCCATAGTGGAGGTCCCAGACTGCTTGTTAGCAAATGATATAGAGAAGGTCCCATTTCCAAGCTTTTAAACATGCCTCTATTAGCTGTATCTGTTCTGCTCACACGATTCCTAAAAGACCTCTGGTCCCTGAAGTCCCATTTATGTGAAATGTGAGATTAAATTAATTTAACATCTTTTGAACTGCGCATAAGTGAAAATAATGGACACAACCGTCTTCCATTAATGCACAACATGCCAACTCAGTGGCATCAAATGTTTCCTACTGTGTCTGTGCTCCATCACAGTACTTTTCCACTGATGTCTCACTCACAACTGCACTGTGCCTGAACCTTCTCCCTGGCCCCAAACCACACTAATCAGCCAACTCCCTTACTACCCCTCCGCCCTCTTCTATAAATGTAATTTGAGAAATTTACAGTGAATTAACCATGCGCTACATTTTATATGTCTCACACACACACTCATGCATTTGGCCTTTTTGCCAAGATGCTGTTTGGATGAAAAGGTTGCACTGTATCCTGCACAGGTGGTATATTCCTCAGGGATCATTACTGATTTTGCATGGATTTCACGGATACACACAAAACACACACATTACAAAACTATTCTGTCAAGAGGATGATGAATTACCTAAACCATATGGCTAATGATAACTTGTATAGTTTCACTGGAAACAAATCCCATGGAAATACTCATGGTTTCATTCCAAATGCCTCCTCTTTCATTGTCCAAAAATGAGTCAACACCCAAAATCATAAGCGAGTCTGCTGCACTGGATGACATGCTGTTTTACTCTGATAAACACAAGCACTATTATGTACAGTATTTTCCAGCTCCAGATAGGCTGGCTTGGTGCCAAAAGTTCATAGTATAGCGCACCAAAGGTTTATTGATCTACAGCTGGAAGTTAACTCTAGTAAAAACAGCAGTGTTTAGGTGCATGAGGAAATTAACTGGGAAAAAATGTGGAAGAAAAGTGGGGAAATTAAACTAAGATGAACTGAAACTATATATTTGCAACTTACTGTAGCCTTTTTTCAAGAGAGTTAAATTTGGTGGCTCAACTGTATAAACAAAAGTATGTAAGGACGTATCTTGTTGAACTTGGACAGTTTAAATAAATAATAAAGAGTAACTTAAGAATAGTTATTTTGCCACTTAATAGATTTTCTGCCTTGTGGCACACGCCAGGTCACAAAGCACTTCCACTTTAGATTAATGTTTTGATTCATTACCCCAGGCGGTAAATGAGTGACTACACAAACAGGTAAATAGTGCATTAAAGGCAGACAAAATATGCTGGAAACTTCTCATTATAATCATGGAGCAAGATTGCCTCCAAACCATCAGCTACAGATATGACCACACATAGACTGGCCCCAGGCACTTAAATTCCTACAATGTTGTAAACACTTAATTTAAATCCTTTGTTTGGTCAAGACCAGAGAGCTTGCCGGGATAATGGCTAAATCACTATTTGCCACTGGGCACCCTGCAGTTAGTGGTGCACTTGAATTTACTTTGGTATAAAAACTAAATTCCCATCTCAAAACCCATTTACCCTAAATATGGGTATTCATTGGGTTAAACATGGTGTGTACAACCATGTACAACTGTAAAAACACAGACTCTAGAGTTGATTTTATTAATAAAAGGAGGAAATGACCTCAAACGACCTGCCCTTGCCTCCAAAACACCGAGTATACTGTATCCTACTTGCGACTTTCGAATAAATCAAGGTTCAGATATGTGTCGCCATTTCTTCCTTTTGATAAAGGCATTGCTGTGAGAATCTCCTAGTTTGTTTGGTAAAGACCTTTTTCCTGCATGCCTGGTTGTAATCAATGTCACCTTTCAGAGGGTCTGGACACTGCACAGTTCAAGGGAAATGATGCTACAAAGGGCTCTTTCAGCAGCTGAGAGCCTTTCCTAGTCTGACCCCAATCTCCGCCTCCTCCTCTTCTTCTCTCGTCTTCCCTGCTCCATAGTGGCTACTCAGAAATTCAGCCCTCAGTCTGGCTTTACAGGGAGCAAAAATGCACATCTGGTCAGGAAGTTAACCCTGCAAGGTAAATACATGGCCCTTAAGGGGGAAGTAAAGCTCCAGAGGCTGTCGGCAATAAAAAGAAATGGGATTTGATAAGAAAGTGAGAACTTAGATAAAATGTAGGGCTCAATCTAAGGTGGATATTTTATTAAGTTTCTAGATGGTAAACATAATCATGTAAAAGCTAAAAATCATAGTTTTCCCTGGCTGTTTTTTTTCCTCTGTAAGCTCTGCCTTTAACGCCTTCCCTCTCTGTTCTGTCATCAGTCTTTTAAGCACCATCTGTACCACTTTCATGAAGTTGCATGTACATGTTTACACTTAGCCCCTAAGGTAAACTGAACCACATTTGCACTGATGTACATCATCACACCGCACCCAAGCACTTCAGGGCTACTCCCTGCGCAGAGGAGTACTTCAGTCCAAACCAACCGTGGTCCAGACTTGGAAAATGAACTGATAAAGCAATAACACAATGAAAGCTTGTATGCAGTGGTAACTACATCCAGAGATTTTACAATCTACAAAAAGACTTTTCGGTTTGCACTTTGGACATGTGCTTTCAGCTGCTCATTAATTCCCACGAGGTCATCACAGTGGATGCATCCACATGGTATGCCAGATGCAACCATCCCATTTACCCAGACTTGTGACCTCCTGAAGCTGGGTTTGTGCCTCCTTAAGGCTCATGAGGCAAATGTGTTGACTATACCACAGCACACTTTAGTATATTAAATGCAAAATTAGAGTACATCTGAAAACATTTATTTTCCAATTTTGACAATAAATTAAAAAATTGGTTGCGGAGTTTCAAAATCCAGTCACACATATCTGTCAGGAAAAAAAAAAGAAGAAAATTTTGCAGAAATATTTTCAGTAAAGCAAATCAGTGTTGCCAATATTCAGTACAGAAGGAAGGAAAAGCTTTCAAGTAAAATGACATATTGATCTTCATTTAACTAGAATTCTTATTGAATTCTGCTCTCTTTGCTGTGCAAAATTACAGTATACAAGTTCTTTTAATGGGGTACAAACCAAATGGAAATGTAATTAAAAAAAATCACAAATAAAACCTTGACTGACTCAGGGTAGAAAAACAACTTAACTTACACTGCAGAAACATGATTATTAGCACCAGTAGTAATTTTTGAAGCAATACATAAGTTCAGTGACATTTTACCTGAAACACAATTTCATACACAATGGTCATCTGCACAACCTCACACAGTACAGCTAATTGCTAGCAAATCAACCAGGGCACATGAATGATGGTTACCATGACAGAGTAATGAAAATCAAGACAATCTACAGCACAAACGATTTCTTGAAATATTTTGGTTTTGAATCAAAAAATGAAACAGGAATGTGACATAAATCATTACCCTGCTAGCTTGTTTTTTGTTCTAATTTGTATATCAAAACTGTTAATTGCCTTTGTTATGTCCCTTTCCTCTCTATTCTCTGTTTGACAGAGATTATTTGAATGCAATTTTTCAGGATTTTAAAGCAACTGCTTTGAAAAAAAAAAAGAATCGCATCAACAGAACAGCTTGCGTACAAAACTTTAAATCATACAACCAAACAAAAAAAAAACTGGATGAAAAAAAGCAACGCATGGTCGAAAGACTTGACATAATAAGGTCGTCAGGTAGTTCAAGGATCAATAAAGGACACTGCAATGTAGCGTATGCCGCCGGTTGTGGGTAGGCCTTCATGCAGATGAGTCAGTCGTCCCGGGTGCATGAAGCTCCAGCCTTTCCTCGGTGATTCTATGGTGCAGTTATACCGATGGAAACGGCAACCCCCTCCCTTAAAAAGAAAATTGGATTTATAATTGTGAAATAAATCACTGGGTTAACGATACTGATCAGACAGATTATGTACGTGGAAAGCTTAAGATAAAATCTACCTTTTTTAAAAATATTACCACGATAATATTAATGTGACTTATGCCCCATAACACAAGTCCTTACCTGAAAGTCTATGCCTTTGTTATTCAGAGCAATGTTGATGGTGAAGGTAGAGGAGTCGTGGTGGGGTTTCAAGTATGCTTGTCTCTCAGGAGTGTATTTTACAACAAAGTTCATTATAGCATAACCCTGTGATGAAAGGATAGAAATACATTAGCTGACAGTTGATGTATTGATGTTACCGTCAAATAAAGAAGAATGCTGAGGACATAATTTACAGTATATTTCACCATTACAATATGGTAATACTATTCTAATATGTGAAAGTGACCACCAGTATTACTTTATTATTATAAGGTTACTATCACTTTAAAGTCTGTATACAAAAATTAAAAATGCATGGATGTCACAATATTATTGCTAGCAAGTTTTGATAGTGCTCCCAGTATATTACTATAGTATTCCTAATAGACATACATATGTTTGTTTCCTACAACAGTTTTTTAGGGCCACAGAACATTTCTTTGTTGCTGAATCAAATTAAAAGGTATAATTTAATTGTTATCTATGTTATCTAATGTTGACATAGTGCATCCCAAACCCGATGTGCAAAGCCATGAGTTCCCTTGACCAAATAATGTTATTTTCCACGTTATTGCTGACGAATTTGCCATTTTTCTTACAAACTGCTATTTTCTTCTCAGAAATTTGCCACTTTAATCTTGAAGATTTGCCTTTTTTTCATAATTTGGCCACTTTTTTCTCATAAATAAATGCCTCTTATTGTTTTTCCAATCTTCAGTGGCCCTAAAACGATATCATAGTTTTCCCTAGTTTCTTGGTACTTATTGCCAAATGACTTAAATTTCAGTGTAACATTATATTATTATAACCATTGTTCATACAAGAGATTACTTGATTGCTACTTAGATATTACTTTGGTAATTAAGTAGTAATAACTTAAATTTTCCAGCTTCGCACCTTGTTCTTTCCACCTTACTACCCCATTATAACCACAATATTAATGAGTTGTAATGGAAAGTGCTACTAATGTGTCATCCAATGGAAAATTTATCATCAGCTGTTAAGGTTCACATCAGAATTGGTCATAAACACGAATAGCAGGTCTCATTACCAGATTAAACTTTTCTGCTGTTATAACTCAGCTTTTAGCAAAAAAAAAAAAAGGTCAGATTCACACCAACCTTTGTGTAATAGCCAGAGAAAACTTTTAACGTGACAGGTGATATGAACTCTCGGATGAAATGCAGCCATTCTTTCTCAAACCCAATTTGCTTCATGTGAATGTCATCCGTCGGCACAGTCTCATAGCCTCCAGCAATCCGCTTGTCCTGAGAAATCGGAAAGAAACAGAGCACGATGCAGTGTGACTAATGATGGAACAAATGACCCACTATCCTCAAAGTGTGTGTCCACAGTTTTGAACTTGATGGTGATTGTGATGATGTGCAAGTGTTATTTTTTTTAAACCACAGGCTGTTCTGTTGTCTGCTTGTATGAGACTTAATGACCCATCCAGCTCAGTCGTCTCTCAAATAGAGTCAAAGTATTTGTACAAAATGTAGTTTCCCTGGCCAACTTTGAGACACTGTGAATTAGACACCATTAAACTAAAACACAGCTGGGTTTTGTTTTTTTTATTGTATTCAAATGGCCAACCTTGAGATGACAGCAATAAAGTCATTTTTCTACTATATACATTAATCATGTTTTCGTGTGTGTAACTTTCTGTGTCATAGCAAAACATGTTTGACATTTAAAAGCTAGCAAGCTAAGAATAGTCTGTTTGATACTTATTACATCTGGATGCCATTTAACCCACAAATATTGACAGACTGCTTAAAAGTATCAGCAATAGTTAACTAAGTTAATTCATGTAAAGTTTTTTGGGGTAGGTTCAAAAATCTATTTTTCTACCTTATAATTTTAAAAGAATCTGAATCTTTAAAAGAAACCGTTGCTTTTTGACTCATACTTCTAAACTGAATCCAGCACCACTGATATTTTATTAAGCTTGTGACCTTATTAAAATGTGTAAACATGAAACACAGAAAGAATAAGAAGACCATTGTGCCTGTAGTGTGACGATCGCACTTAGCACTCTATGTTCAGGGAAACTGAGCTGACAATACTCACCTCGTGTTTGCCTCCAGACCATGAACCGTAATGCTCCATCTCCTCGACTAGTTCATCACAAGCCTTCTCTGAAAAGACTGGGAACCAGAACACATCTGGACATGGCTATAAAACACACGCACACACACATTGACACACAAAAAGAGACTACTGAGAATAGACTTGAATAACACCTTTACGTTGAGCTCTAGTAACTGTAATGTAATATCCAGATATGGTAAAACCAGATGTTGGGATTTTTTTCTGCGACATTATGTCATCCCATTTCCCCCCACGGTCTGTATATATATATGTATACATACACATGTATATATACAAACCTGCTCCAAGTAGTTCTCAGTGAAAATTCGAGTGTAGTTTAGGTGGATGTATTTCTCTTTCCAGTCCTGCAAGCAGAAAGTAATTCAGATTAGTGGCCATTTTTTGAACTGTTTTCTGACCTGCATATCTCACAGAGCTAATCTCATCTCCCACAGGGCAGATCCCAGCTTGCCAAATACAGTAGTAAATCATAAAGCCTTATCAGTCAGGAGCCTTATCACACCGAAGTCATTATTCCAAAATTGTTTCACATCTGTAATTGTTCCATTATTGTTAATAGCCTTTACAGGTGGCTGTTGTTTATCTCAGCTATTCAGAAAAAAATAGCTTCTTTGTGGTTGAAGGATAATGAGAGATCATAATGACTTACCACAGGGTTTTCAAATATCTGCCACAAGTCATTGTTGTAATGAGAAATGTTATAATTGGCTGTGGAAATGAGCCTCCCAAATTCGTGACGGTTGGTTATGTACATGAAGACTCCCTGCAGCAAGCAGGAGAAAGTTGAGTAAGCTTCATAAAAGTTCGAGAAGCAAAAGATCTCTGATGTTTCACAAGCAAGATTTACTTGTCTACATAATCATCGTGCATGCAGTATTAGAACACATGAATACTCATGAACAGTTAACACTGGCAATAAAACTGACAAGCTGATACTTGTGGCAAACTACTAAAAGCTTCATTTGCACAAAACTGAGAATAAAGTCGGATTTAAGTGTGCTTAAACACACTGAAATCATTACTGAACTCTAAGTTCAAACAGACACAGGTGTCATATAAATAATCTTAGATTATTTATGGGTGTTGGGGGAGGGTCCTAGAGGGTTGGGAACTAGATAACATATGGCAGGAGAGGAGGAGAGGGGTGGGAGAACAGGAACAGAGGGGTGCTGGGGAGGTTGGGACAAAGCAAATCCAGGAATTATATTCCCTCTAAAGTGAAGCATGGGGAGGGAGGTGTGTAGGAGTGGTTTGGACTCACTATCAGACTAGGCTTTGTGCTTGATGAAGCTGAATGAAGAATTAAGGACAGTTTTGCAATCTCTTTGCACAAGTTTCCAAATTGCTAATGTACAAATGTATTCTGTGAAAAACTGTGATTTGAACCAGACGTTTAGCATGACTGGGGAAAAAAATAGTTTGAGCCTAGTCTGAGATTAGTCAGTATGTTTAGAAAGAGCAGCTGGTAACATGTGTGTGCTGTAGGGTTTGGTTGTTTAGGGTAAAGCATCAGGACAGGGGAACTGCTCACTGTGTGAACTAACTCTCCAAGCTTTTGTCTCCTCCGTGATCTCCTCTTAGAAGCAATCATAAAAACATAAAAGAATATGAGCCTTTCTCATTCTGGCTGAGATCATTTTACTTTTAGACCTAATGTTTTCACAGGCAAAAAGTCAACATCAATTTCCAAAGAGTTGCCAATCATCTTATTTTCTTATGCAACAAAGTAGGCAACTCAATACGAATTTATTAAGAATTTGTAATTGCGCATTTTGGAAAAACACTTATTATAAACTCATTATCACAAAACCTCCAAAACTAAATTCAGTGTAGGGAAAATTTATATCTGTACTTAAAACTATGCATACTACATTAAAAAGAGTCTGTAAATGAAATAAACCATGGCTTAAATTGGTGAGTGCTAACCCATTGGAAATGGATGTTTCAGAAAGCAGAATAGTCAAAACAAATGGAAACCTTTGGGGGCCTGAGCATATGGAATGATTCCGGAGAAGGGGAGTCTTTTTCTCTGTGACTGGTCTAAAATAAAGGAGAAGCATCATGTAAATAAGGTGACATGAATGAATTCAAAATAAAAAACAGGGTGACAGAGGAAGTACATATGTCACATACATAGGAATTCAGGAGGAGAGGAAACACGCCTGCATGAAAAAGAAGCAAGATTCCCTCTGAAGCTGATGTTTTTGTAGGTTAACATGGGAGCAATGCATGTTGGGGGAGCAAGCCAAGCAAACCAAACAACATACAACGTGTTTGAATCAGACACCCTTGCTGCCAAGTCCAGGTGATGCAAAGCAAGACTAGGTAACAAGTTCACAAGTGAAGAGAGAAAAAAACACAAGAGACAAGACCCTTTCTGTCTGCTAGTCAGCCAGGCATCGGTTGTACTGACTATGCTCATGACATAAGGTTAAAAGAAAGTAAAGGATGATGGTATACAAATGTGGCAGAGAACCTTGTACGACCGAAGAGACACTATAAACACAGGACGGTCATGCCTTGCTGACGAAGACACTCATACATACTCGTACACACAAACACTGATACTTGCCATCTTTGGTTTCCGTTGAGCTGTTGACTTTTGTTAGGAGCAAATTCATTGCATAATCAAACTAACTGTTGAATTTACGTTCTATTATACTATACTACTACTATAAATATATAGTATTTTATGGACAGTAGCGCTAATACAGGAATCCCTAAAGATGGCGGTTGTGCCTTCTTACCATTTCTCTGGCATTTCTACATAAAGCCATATCTGGGTCCAGTTTTTCCAGAACAAAGTAGTTCCTTTCTTTCAGTTCATTCCTTAAGGCACTGCCCTTGACAAGGTATACATGTGCCATGTAAGGAATGTTCCACACACCCCTAGAAACAACAAGACATAAAGACGGGAAGTGCTTATTTTGTATTAATCATCAAAATTTGAATTCTTGGAATGCATTCATACAGTGTGCAGTAGTGAACTGTGTGGTAGAAAAGCAATAAAGCATATTTATTTGGAATCTTTTGAAACCGACATAGCATAGCATAGTTTATTTTGTGCATACTGTAGATCTGGGTTCCAACTGTTGTGGGTGAATAAGTGTTTTCGTGCCATCTTAGCGCAATTCTAACTTACTTTTAGGCAAAGTCAGTCAGAAATAAAAGTTTAACTTAGCTTTTTTTCTTTTCTTTTTTTTTTTTTTTACATCAAATCACTGTTCGGGTAGATTTTCACTTTTCTGACTGTTCACATAGGCCTTCTAAGTTAGCGTGTCTTATTTTTTGTGGCTAAACATGAAGGAAAATAGTTTCAGCACAATAGCACAAGATTTATTCATAGTTATGGACATGCTCAGAGATCCAGTACCCACATTTGCTTTGTGAACCATGAAATGCAAAGCCATAACTTTGTTTACCCTTATTGCTCTTGTGACTTACACGCGTTTTCTCTGCACAATGTCAACATAATCTTCAGATCGGGAGTAATAACCATCCAGGCTCAAGGCTCCCCAGAAGTTGGACCACAGCTTGCCGTGACGAGTGACAAGGGGGCCAATTATTTTTCTGTTGGAAAGTGAGAGACAGAGTGAAGAGATGGTAACTCTGTCAGGGCAGTTAAAACTCAGTGAAATCTCACAAGCAGGCAACCATCTATTGCACTGGACCACGTACCACTGGGGTAAAGCCTCTATGTAAAATCTCAACCTCTAGCTGGATATTATACTTTATATTACACTGCCAAGTCAGAAACAGATCACAGAAAACCACGATTCAAACCATACCAGTACGTCATGCTGGAGTCAATTCAAAGAGGTGTACTTTCTTTCTGTTAAATAAACTGGGAAAACTTTTGCAAAATAACAGAACCATAAATCACAGTCTGGGTTCGTATATATGCTGCAGTATGCTAATGGTAAACTTTCTTGGTTGAGATAAATTGGACTTTCGCTCCCACAACCCCTGTGCCAGCTGAGAATTCCCATGCTGTCTTTAAATATCCGTAAACGACTTTCACTTTGCATGCCGCCAGTCACAATACCATGCCACAGCCACAGTGACATCTAGTTTATGGGAAGGTTTCCTTAAGATCATGAGCTGCAGAAGGGCAAAAAGAGGTTGAATGTTTGTTTTTTGTATAATGCAAAGTGGCATTTCTGAGTTAGTTCAATAGACTCTTTTCTGTTTCCATGTGGCCAGAGAAAAACAGGAAGCCAGAGCAGCCTATTTTAAAACTTTAATTCACTCAGCTGTAATGTTCCTGTGGTTTTGCCACTTGCGGGATAAACTAAATGGTTCAATGATCACAACAGCTACCGAGAAGGTCCGAACAGACTCAGTTGTGGCTTCTATTCCAGTTACTGTGTGATTACCTGTTTTGCTCAATGAGGAGCTTCAGTGTCTGTCTGTTGGTCAGCATGACATCAGAATCTATGCTGAAGTAGTAGTCACATGTGGCGTCCTGACGGCAAAGATCCCTAATGAAATTAAAACATACACATGGCAGAGAAAATGATGCGTTGTTTTCCAACCCAGAGTTGATTACGGTCAATTAAAGGATTGGAATTAATCACTGTCACAGCTTTACATGTACCAGTGTCAAAGTATAAGGTGCCATTTTCAATGGTGGAGTCTGACTCTCGCTATCTTTAAGCCTCCAGTGGATAAGGCGATTTCAGAAAATTAGAGACTGCTAATAAACCTAAGACTTCCTCATTACAGGGCTGTGCTGACCAATGCTTCCCAGCATGCTGTGCCTAAACATTTTGGTCCAAATAAAGCTCCAGTTTACACCTGTGTGTGTGTGTTTGTTTGTGAATCCTTACATATTGCCAATCAGTCACAAATCAGTCACCATGCAGCCTGAAAAAAATTAAGTAAATGAATTCAATTTAGCAACATTTACAACCTTCTTGAGGACAGTCTCAGTCTCCATCAGATGTTGTTTGTAGACGCTTATGACACCTGCTAAACTATGAGAAGCGGGTTGTCAGTTACAACAAAACATACCCTGCTTTGTTATCCTTCGGGACACTAATAGTGGCTATAATTTATGAAACAAACATTATGTTATAGTCAAAAAGACTTTAAACTTTAGAGCATGAACCCATCAAGAAAGTGCTTACTAAGACTTTGAAATAACTCGACTTCCTTTTCTGCAATAGGAGTGGACACCTACTGCCCACTGGAAGCTTTGAGGTATTTCTGCGTTTTCTTCAGCCATTAAGACCTGGAAGCTACATCCATCTTTTATATAAAAGCAATTTTACTGATAGAGAGGGGAACCTCTACGGCCCACATTTCCAGTTTCCTTATCACTTTTTTCCCAGGTTGGATTGCGAATGATATTTAGAAGCACAAAAACTAAAACTGATTACCTGTTATTAGTTTAGTCATATTACGTTTATCTGTAATCGTGATGTACCTGATTACTTCAGTAATCAATACAGAAAGACTACATAGCAGCACCACAGGTGTATTTGTACTGAATTATTCATGCTTCTTCTAGCAACAAAAATGACTGTTTTCCCAAACAGAAACCATGAAAACCCCTTTAGAGGTCTGGTTAATCACAGTCAGAAAACACCATAGCCTCTATAATCGTTCAAAAATTCTAAGAAACTTCAGATTCTGAGAAATGATAGATTTATAATAGTTATACATACATGCCCATATTCCTGGCCTCTCCTTGGCTCAAATTTTCTTCTGGTCCCACAACTTTGAAACTGTTGAACACATTCCTGTTCTCTTCCCAGAACCTCTGGATGTGCTTCTCGTGGTAAACCTCCTGAGCAGGGAGCCAATATTAATGGATTAACAGAGACACCGCATACTGTGTAAGGAGCCGTGTAGAGATCTAGGAAGAAAAAAAAAAACTGCACATGCAGCTGCATGCACTCACATTGTTGTGGACAAAAAGTTTGAGTTTATCCTTTGGGTAATCCAGGGCCAGCAGTCGCTGGAAGAATTCAGGAAGAAATGGAGTTGGCTGCTCAATGAATACTCCAACCAGCACATTTGGATACTCCTGTTTAGATTAGAAAAAAAGACATATTGTTTACATTTCATAAAAGTGTCCCTGGCAGTGGAACACTTGTTTAAA
This sequence comes from Tylochromis polylepis, assembly GCA_015107715.1. Taxonomy (NCBI): domain Eukaryota; kingdom Metazoa; phylum Chordata; class Actinopteri; order Cichliformes; family Cichlidae; genus Tylochromis; species Tylochromis polylepis. Next base: position 53,942 of record VVHJ01026136.1, read on the forward strand.
ATAAATCATGGATGATTTTGACATTTCAGTTCTCATATAAGCAAACCATGAAGCCAATACATCTCCCATTGCATTAACTCTATTTTCTTGATTTGACTTTAGAATTGTGCCTTGATTTTTGTCTTTGCAGAATTTGGTGCTGGCTTCAACATTTTAAATATGCAGTTAACACATTGCAAAACCCTTTGCATTAATTTACTGAACATCTTCCATCCCAACCAGCTGATATGTGGTAATCTAATGAAATTCCAGTAGGTAACCAAAACCACATTACAAACACGTGCACAAAGTTAATTCTTCAGAAAGCTAAGGAAATAAAGATAAAACGGAAAAATGAAGCTATAGAGAAGAGAAGAGCAAAGACTTTCCCATGACACTCAGCTCCAGCCCACACAGCTCAGTCTGGACTCTTGATCCTCTTGACCAGTTCATGGCAAAGGTCTGGGCCAAGGATGAAAAGAGATCCGAGAAGAACCATCTAATTTGCAAGTTCCGCAATGACTGTGTTTTAGGCACAAGAATGGGAGCTCATCCATCAAGGCAACGTGAGCTTAAATTGTCACAGAAAAGTAGGAGCAGACAGAAACATTGAAACGAAAGCAAAAAGCTACCCTTAACATTTCGTATAGCAGAGAAAAGCAACACCTAACAGTAGAAACAATGTTAAAGAAGGCAATGAAGTGGCCTGGATGGGATTGTTTGGTCTTTCATGGTGTAACTCTCAGTGTCTTTGCAGGGCTTAAGTTCAATCTCAAAACACAAGTACACTAAGAACCAACAACTACTGCCTCCAAACTGGGTTTATCCCACAAGAAAGGCCTGGACAGTATGACCAAACTTTCCACATGACCTGAGCTTCCACCAGTTTCTGTCCCAAATAAACAAAGGGGCACAGTGGAATGAAATGTCCTTTCTAATGTGCCTATTATTGAGAAGGAGCAGTGTTTTCTTCATTCACTGTGGAAGGTCACCAATAGCAACTTTCACAGTGATGCCTTTCATGTAGCTTGGTTTGTACTGAATCGGCTCCAGTTAAACTATTGAAGTGCATTCATGCAGCATGTAGGATTACAGTAAATTTGTTTGTGTAATGTGAAAATATCAATTTTAGTGAACAGTAAAAACATATTTTGCTCTACACTAGACAGATTTTCCTCAAACTATTTTTAAGGTAAAAATAAATAAAGGTGAACAGAGAGCTTGCGTTGGTTACAATGTTCTCCGAACAGACCCAGAAGTAAAGTTTGGCACCATTCTTGACAGACGTAACCACACAGCAATAGACATTTCCTATTGCCTGCCATTCCTGCCGGCTATACGTTGCCAGCCTGTGACAAATTTTCAGTCCAAACACTGTAAGTTACTATTGTGGATAAAACCCACAGTGCGGCGCACGCTAAAACACAGCCTGGTCGACAGTGACACCCCTTTAAATGAGCCCTTCTGAAAACCTCAAAAGCCATATCCTGCACCGCAGATGTGCAGTGCTTCCTCTTGCCCAAGTAGTTCCCTTTACACTTATGCTCCTTTAAAATGGTCCAGAAATGAAGAATGGGCACATAACCTATTATTGCTGGAAAGACAGTGGAGCACCAACAGTATTGCTTATCTGTTGAAATACTGAAAAAAAATCTGGGCTCTTCTACTACTGTCTAAACTGTCAGTGATACATGGGTGGTTGATGTTGGGAAACGGGCTATATGTGTCATCCTTTCCGGTGTCCAGAAGAGAGGCTGAAGAAGAACTTTCCACAGCAGCTATTTCAAAGCAGACTAAAAAAGGATGGCAAGTAGACGGAAAAAAGCAGTCTGAAGCACCTACTTTTAACTGAGAAAAGTCCACAACGTCATCATCACAGTGGCTACAGCCATGTTCATAGTTCCATGCATTGGGAACATAGTTGGCCAGATAGTTTAAGTACATCTGCAAGAAAAAAAGCATTCAAAGTTAATAAAAGACTTGAGACAGGTGAGAACACGTTCTTATGATATGTTTGAAAATCCTAACCTGGAATACAACTGTAAACATGAAGATTTATTGTAAGACTGTGTCATGACTGGACACATTCATTTGCAGGTCAGACTAAAGGCCACAGAGTGATGTGTTGTCTACAGAAGCCAAGGCTTGGCAACAATGTTATCATTCTTCATAACTTTCATCATATTGTTAGCACAACCAATGCTGCTCTGTATTTAGTGTGAGAACGTGTAATTTCCTGCTACTGTCTGTTATTGCAGTCGTCAACACCGTGATCATGTAGCTGTCACCAAACTCAACTTGGCAAGGTAACTAGGACATAAAAATGAGCTAATGGTCTGATATCCCGCTAGTCAGCTCAATAGACCATATATAGTGTGATCTCTCATTAAAAGCTTTTCTTTCAGCTGTTGAGCCCTCTGGGAAGAATGACTCAGTAGTTTGGTGGGTTTGGTTCTTTAACAGGGAAGACCAAACATAAGCAGTTGGCCAAAAAATGAGACAGGGGAAGGAAAAGACCAGAAATAAAATCAACAGAATTATAGCAAACATCCTGCTTTTTAGTTTCCTCAGCTCCTCACCATGTTGTACGACTGAGTGATGGCAAAAACAAAATGAGAGTATTGTAGCTATATTCACTGCCTTTTATGCCTAGGTAACTAGTAAGTATCACATTACCAGTAAGTATAGTTGAATTTATACAATGAACCAGCAGCAGCGATGAACGGTTGTTGGATGAAATCTAAAAGTCACAGGCCAACAGAAACTCATTTGCAAATGACAGGAAAGAGATTGATCATTATATTCAAGGTTAGTGTCATAGGTCAGGATAATTATCTTAAAAGTATCTGTTCTGTCCCTTAAGTAGGCTACATTAGGTGTGTCCATGACTGCAATTTCTTGCTCACTTTGGTGTTTCCGTTGCCATGGACAACTACTGGCAGAGAGTCGTACGCCGTGTTTCTAACTCTCACTCTGTCCGTTCCAAACTTGAGAAGCACTTCATCTGCCAACAAAAAGGGGAACACAAGACATTTTAGGCCAGGTTATGAAAACTGACTTACTGCATGGGCAAGAGCTGCGAGGATTTATAACTTATAAACTGCAAATCCTACATGTTCACTGAAAGTAATCCACAGATTGGCGGCAGCACCAACATCAAATGTTGGTTTAAGTGGTTTTTTTGGTTGTCGTTTTTTTCCACTTAGACACCAAGACAGAGTTTAAATTATACATATTCACAGACAATTCAATTAGAAAATAAAATATCTTTAAATTCTCACCAACAGCCCCGTTCAGGTTTTGAAAAATCTGGCACTTGTGGTCCAAAGTCATATTGAGAGATTCCTGTAAGAACACAAAGACCTACATTTAGCCATCCATAGCCATCCATAATTTAAAACACAGACATGTGTTTTAAATTAAGATGTTGCCATTGGGATTCAGTGGGGCACAGTTTACTCCTGTGGGTCTGTCTTCTCTTACTGCAATAACCACATCCAATTTGAACCTGTTGCCAAGCTGTGGAGCTCCCATTACATTACTAATAGAGACATGGCAGATGTTGATGTAGTCACGATCAATTCACTGTGCCCGTGGTAAAAAACAAAAAAACAAAAACAAAACACAAAACAAAACACAATGGAGTCATGAACCAAGCCACAGATGTAGAGAATCTTTGCACTCTTGGCAGGACTTACTCGCTGTAATGGATCCAGGTATATTTTAGTGTAGAAGAGCTGGTCATCATCATTATCGTGAAGGTTCCACTGTGAAACTATTCTGTTTATGTACGGGGCGTAGCCAATTATACCTGCAAGTAATAAACAGTGTTAAACACATATCCAACAGTAAAAGATAGGGTGAGAAATGTTTACAGGAGTAAACACCACCAACTGCTGTTGGTGACAATTACAGTACATCTGCTGGCTCCATGGTGTAGGTCTAAATACTTGGGAAGCCTGGACGTCTTAGCACAGAGTGTGACTTTTGGCAATAATCCCAAGCACACACAAGAAATAGCTAGGGACTTTCTCGTCCCTCAGAGTAATAATGAGCAGTAAGAAGGTTGTAATCTTTATGTTGAGCTGAGCATCTGAAACTATATTTGGTGGTATCTTACGCACTATAAATGCACATTCTCATGGCAATCTCTACTCCAGTTTCCCCCCTCCCACGTCTCCTCTTTTCCTCACTGTGTTGCTCAAGGACAGTGACCACAATAACAGATTTGGCTGTGTTGCTGGTTTGCTCCATTTTGAATCCTATCATTTGAAAAAAGCCTCAGACACTGTAAACAAGTCGATGGACAGACATGACATAATCTAAGTGGCATGAATGAGAGAAAAATGTTCAAAAGAAATCATATTTTATGTTTTTAAGCTTATATTTCTGATAGCTAGTCCAACTCAACTGAGCCAGGGAAAATGCTGGGAATTGCACGCCTGTTGGAAACCTTCAGTGTCTTGTACTGCTATACTAGATGAGGCAGCATAAAACACAGGAATGAAACAGGAATGAAAACACATAATGTGAAACAACAGTTCACATTTTTTATGATATATATGCTTGGACAGACAGAGTTGGAAATTTAAGAAAGCACTTTTAGAGCTAAATCCTGGGGATTTCAGGTAATTAGCTTTAACCGTTAGTAGTTTTGTAAGTGTGCGTGACCCCTCACTCTGCTTAAATAAACACATGCAGTCACACACAAACATAACCCTATCTTGACTGTCTCTCTGAGACACTAGACTCTCTGTGACAAAGTATACATCCAGATGCTATAAAACTTTCCCCAATGGTCACTTGGGCGGTAGCGTTAGGAACACAAACAAAGCCTACAATTTTATACAAACTGTGGCACATTCAGGGGCCCAAGACAAATCCACATGTCATGTCAATGACAATGAATGCTAAAAACAGCCTCTGATCAGTCTGAGACAGCTGGGCTCCAATATGGGAGGTCAGACCACACTGATGACCGCAAGGAAGGCAGTAATTCAGTGTCCTGAAGAACTGGCAGGATGCAGATGACCAGGCCATACGGATTGTATATGAGAACATACTGTTGCTGTTTCTTTCTTAAAAATGTCTGCATAAGTGCACATATTCTGAACTTTCGTCTTTCCCCTCTCTCATTTCACATCTTCAGGTGCGTATTCACCGTGTAGCAGAGAGGATCATTACTAAAGAAAAGAAACCATAGCATCCCATGAGCTTCTCCCACCTCCAGTGTACCGCAGACGGGAACAAGATTACAAGGAAAATATAGTTGGATTTTGCAGCAAAAGATAATAACAATAATAAAAAAAACATTAAATGGTTTTAAATTTTTAAAACTAACACTGGGCTGCAGGTCTAGCAGCTTCTCCACCTCTCTTAACTGTCAAACTCTGAAGGGGCATTGCAGCTTAAATTCCTGAATTCCAGCCAGGCTTACAGGTCTTCAAACTTTGACAGCTAGTATGTTTACAATCAAGCATAAAATATCTAGGCACATAACATAAACACAGTGGGTAACACTGGAACCAGTTTCAGTGGAAACCATTGCTGTAATGCAATGGTTTCCACTGAGCGTCCAGTTATCCAATACAAGGAACCATTCCCCTTAACTAATAAATTTTATTCTCTACAGATGCCTGGATTTTGTCACTTAAGGTAAAACAGGGGACAGGGGTGAGTTACGTGTAGAGCAGCAGCAGAAAGAGAATGCCTTCAGGCAGAGTATGTAGGTGTGCTCTGAGACTAATAAACAATCCCTGTACTTGTGTATTTAAAAACACAAAAAACACATAATTTTTTCTTTTAGGAGTAAAACGCAAGCTGGTATACAACTCGTGCATTTTGGTTAAAATAGGAGTGTATTGTGTCTATCAGATGCATGCCAAACTCACTTTCTTTAACCACATTTTATGGTTACTATTACTCCAAAGTGTTAACACAGAATGATGTCAGAGATTGGATTTTAAACAAGTCAAAGCAGCTTTGCATATTCAGAACCCACCTCCAGAGTTGAGGTAGCGTTTGCCACTGCGGACTAAGGGGTACTTGTCAGCGAGCTGTTTGTCTGGCCATACCAGTCCCTCTGCAGCAAATAGCACCTTGTGATTGGCTTGCTGAAACTTCCTGAGAATTTCTTCTGGTCCCCCAGCAAAGATAAGATCATAGCTAAAAGGGAGGAGTGAAGATGAAATGCAACAGATCATTTAACCTTTCAACTTCATCAACATCTTTTATCTTACATCTGACACACCTCCTAGGCTTCTACTTGCCTGAGACTGATAAAAATCTCAATGTAAACAGTAGACATTCTTCAGGAGGGGACACTTGTTTAGCCAAGCACTGTGGATTGTACTGCTAGGCATTTCAAAACGTGCTGTGCTTTGTCAGCTACCGACACACAAAAGCAGTTTAACTGTGCTGACGCATGCATGGCCTATACAGTTCTGGGGCAGACCGAGGGGAAAAATGCCTACCCCATTACACAGGCCTCATGGTGACTTGTTTAAAAGTGTGCTATTATCCAAAAGGTCAGATGTTTTAGTATGTGGAAACTCTTAATATTTCTGGTGATTTTATTACTTGGAGGTGTGAAATCATAACAATAAAAGAGGCGATTCATTTTAGTGACACCATTCCCCAAATAATTGCTTAATAAACATGTTCTAATAGATGTGGCTCTGATTCAGTGTGCACTCGTCTGTACTTGTGGGGATTTCACATGAACTGAATTCCATTTTTTCTAATGGCTTGAGTTGTGCAATGACAGCTTATCACCGCGGCAAGCAAAGCAAGTGCAAAACAATAGTAACTAGTCATGCAGTTCGCAAGGCAAGAAAGGTAGAAAGGACAAATTTGTCCATTAAAACAACTGTCTTTTAGATTTCTTTTTCTGTATTTCTTATATTTACCTAAACTTACTCAAATGTCTTTTCTAGATGTTTAATTAACCATGGCTGTAGTAAAATGCCAAATTGTTTTGCTACAATTCCAAACTTTGGTGTGACTGAATACTGTGTAACATGACTAGTGAATATGAACTACTGGTACCAAGAATTGTTTAAGGTTGGTAGACTCATCAATGCAAACTAGCAGGTGAATGTAACCGGTATCTAGCATAGATTAAACAAGGTGTTGGAAACATTCCTCAGAGATTATGGTCCATATTGACATGATACCTATATATAAATGATGTAAATATCCCATTCCAAAGGTGCTCTATCGGATTAAGGTCTAGTTACCATGGAGTCACTAGAAAATTGTCATTAACATTGTCATGATTTGAGCTTTGTGACATGGTGTGTTGCCATCAGAAGATGGGTTCACTCTGGTCATAAAGGGTTGGACATGGTCAGTAACAATACTCAGGTAGTCTGTGGCATTTAAATGATGCTCCACTGGTACTAACGAGGCCAAGGTATACATAAAAATATCCTCTACACCATTACTGCACCAACAGCCTGAACCATTGATAAAAGGCAGGACAGATCTGTGCTTTCATGTTATTTACACCAAATTCTGACCCTAGCATCTGAACACCAGAAAAGACACATCAAGCAGGTAGTTAATTAGCTTTCCAAATTTGGTGAACCTGTGCAAATTGTGGCGTCAGTTTCCTGCTTTTTGTTGACAGGGGTGACACCCAATGTGGTCTTCTGCAGCTATAGTCCAACTGTTTCAAGATTCAGCATGATGTGCATTCAGAGAAGCTATCTTGCACATCTTGGTTGTAACCAGTGATCATTCGAGGTACTGTTGACTTCGAATTAGCTCACAGCAGTCTGGCCATTCTCTTCTGACCTCTGGCATCAACAAGGCATTTTCATCCAGAGAACTGCTACTCACTGGATATTTTCTCTTTCTCTGACCTCTATTTTGGACCTCTGTAAGACACAGAGGTGGTTGTGTGGGAAAATCCCATTAGATCAGCAGTTTCGAAAATACACCAGCCTGTCTGGCACTAACAGGCTTGCCACGTTTAAAGTCACCTTTCTTTCCCATTCTGATGCTCACTTTGAACTTCAGCACATTGTCGTGACCATGTCTGCATCCCTAAATGCACTGAGTTGCAGCCATGTGATTGGCTGATTAGATATTTGCGCTAATAAGCAGTTGAACAATAATAAAGTTCAAATAATAAAGTACCCAGTAAAAGTGGCCAGTGAATGTATGATGAAGTCCAGAACATACACTGTATAAATTGTTTGTCATTGCTTCATTAACATTTTCATTGCTGCAGAAACTTTGATCCAATTCAAAAGCACCAAGGAGGAGCAAATATATCTAGAGATGCTTATGCAGCAATTACAGAAAACATGTTATTCTCCTGCTTTATGAATTTAAAAATGGAAAGCACCATTTGTTCCTGTCTTTACAAAGGTGTGATGTTTGGGAATGAGAAAACCCATTTAACAATTTATATTGTCCAATGTGAAGCGCAGAAGTGATTACTCCTGAATGTAATTGTGATCAATCAATAGTATGTTTCTTTTTTGATCGCATATAGGTGTTTTTAGTTTTGAAAATTCAGCACATTTTTAGAAAAGCACAAAAAGACAGTGAATTACAGTTTAGTGACTAAATTCATCAGAAGACAAAATATAGGGCTGTGACTGTAGCAAAAGCAGAAACTGCCAAAACACCCGAGGTGGTCTAGCAGGATTATAGATGTTAAATTACATTTAACTGGCACCTAATCTTCTGAAATGCAGAGGCAGTTGAATATACTACAATCACTTCTTCTAAAAGGAAAAAAAATACATCCCAATTACCTGTTTCAAGGGTGTGACAGCTTTGCACAGCAATTATGGTGAACATTATTCATGTCACACGGTATGGCAAGTATCATCGTCTGTTGCTCTATTTAAGGAAATGTGGCATGCAAAGCTCTTATTATTCTTAACCACTCACATTTACTGAGCGAAACTTTCCATCTGACTGCAAAACTCATAATTCACCTACCTGCATGGGAGAATTATTCTCCTCATGTATCTGGTATTGGTCTATAATAATGCCTTTGCAAGAAAAACTGGAGCACACGTAAATATGCAGAAACAACTCTCACTCAGGAAATGAGGCTTTCAGAGCAATTATTATGGTCTGTGATTGTGAAAATTAGTTATAATATCTAATTTATAGCTCTACATAGCAATTAAAGGTGTTTTGCATCTCTTTTTTTATACTGAAACAGAAAACAAAAATCAGATCAAAGCTCAGTCAAACTGAAGGTTAAACAGAAGCTGAAAAACAACAAAAAAGAAATAGCAAATATATACTGTAAGGAAACAAAAGCACACGATCAAACTACTTATTCTTTTTTTAAATTTATGATATTTATTGACTATAAATATCATAAAAACAGAATAAAGGCTTTCGCTTGTCTGCATGCCTGTCTCACAAACGTCTGTTGGGAATATTCAGTACACCTCACATCTGTCAAGACTTAGATTAAAATTTATTTAGCCAATCAGACATATTTTTCTGATATATTTTCCTATGTAATTAAATGAGTTTATTTAACAGAAAATGAACCAGAATTTTAAAGGAAAGGTCAGCGAAAGTAAAAAAAAAAAAAAATTTAAAATACCACTGATCTGAATTTCCCATTATTTTGTTAAAATCAGTCTTTTAAAGCTCAATAAAACAGAACATACCTATCCACGGAGAGGACAACAAGATCCTCCTGATCAGCCAGAGCCTCCATGGCATTCTTCAGTAGTCTGACTTTTTGCCCTCCACCAATAGAACGACCCACATCACCGCCCTTCCATGCCTCTCCCATTCCCAACACCTAAAACATAACACACGATGAGTCCCAAAACTGGCTCGACACCAAAAACGGCCTTGCACCACTCTAAAAAATCCCTGTCTTGTCTGTCAGTTTTATTTTGTATGGTCAGCAAATAAAAAACTCCCAAACGCACAGCCAGATTGGTTACTCGATTAATGACAAAATAATTCCAGTTCTTTAAAGCTGATGGGTTAATAAAGCTCAGTTGAAGAGCTTATTACGCTGCGCTCAGTCTACACAACTGCTACAAGATATCAGCCCGATTATGGCTCGATTTGGAGGACGCAGGGAGTCGTTGTCTGATGGGAATGAAAATGGGAGTGTTGCAAGAAAGCTAATGTTTTAATCTTCATAGTGTTTGTGATGAAAACCAGCGCTGCATCTGTAGCATGCATACCTTAAAATGCCCCAGGAGACAAAAATGCATGTTAAGAGTTTTCTGGATTTTTAAATGGCAGTTCTGTCACTTCTGTGAAGTTGATCAGTATGACTAAAGCCTCTGAGAGTTTTTTTTCTTCCCAGCTGTGTACAAACAGTTAACTGTCTGGGTGCATTCCTTTCCTGGAAACATCTAGCTAACCCTCCTTCTTGATAACAACATGTGCGCAACTGATCCAGGAGCAATGTGTACTCTGCAGCCTGATCCAGGAAAATGCAAGTGTGATACTATAATAGCCTAAGCTAGCATAATAACCATCAGTAACAGGTAAAACTCCTGAGATACAATTACACTTTCCTGATATTCTTTGTTTACTAATCTTTTTTATGAGCTTTCTGTACAGAAGTTATTGTATGTATTTTGCAGGAACAATGTAAGCAAACACATAATAAGAAGCAATACACAAGAAGAACTTAAAATAGTTAAAACCACTCAGATGGATTGTCTTGGCCCAAAAGGCTAACAAAGTATCTTGCAAATGTCTGTCTGGAGAACAAAAGCAAACTAGTGCAGCACAATTACACACATAAGCTACAAATAAGGGTAGGGTATGAACTGGACTCTTGGCACAAAAAAAAAAGAAAAGGAAAGAGCATTTTTTTTTTTGCTGTTTTAACCACAGAGGGGAATTCTGGACCGAGATTAAACGCTATCCGTTTGAGATGAATGTTTTTGCAGCTTGCTCCATTCCATTGTTTCCTTTAATAAGCCCAATCAGTCCTGGGAAGTGTGTGTTAAAACATTTTGCTGCCGTGTGTGTCAGTGCAGTGTCGTTAACTGCAGCTTTGCGAATATGCAGTCATTTCAGAATTTAAAAAAAAAGTCTTACCTTCACAGTGTAGTTAAAATAGTCAGCAGACCTCATGAAGCGGAGGAAACCATCTGTTTCCTCGGTTGCAACAGTTAAGATGAGCAATTTCTCTGAAAAAGAGAAAAAAAAAGAACATTAAATAGTCCTTATTGTGACCTTAAGTCATCAAATACTTTCTTTCCTGTGAAATTACAGGGATGCAGGGATATACTCTTGCAGAAGACATTTTAGGTTTCAAAAATTTTGGCTTCCATTGAAGGATATCCACAAAAATGTGTATATTTTTCTAAGCTTAAATATACGCATTGAGATTCCCACTTCTTTGTGGACCATGATCGTTGTAAACCTCAAACCTATGTCAACATACTGGTAACTATTTGGTTAACTATGTCTCAAATTAGGAGGGACTACTGTAGTTTTAGTTTGATCCCAAAATGGACATGTATTTTCAAAGACAGACAAAATAATTTCCTCCTTTTTGGGATAGAAGAACTCCCACAAACCTCCAGGATATTTCCATTGGCTTTGAGTGCTGAAAAGTGAGGTCTGAAGAAGGGTTAACCAAATGCAAATTTTCACCATAGTGTGTCTAGATTCCTCAAAAGCTTAAATCACTGAGCTAGTTTTCACTTGTTCTCTCATGTTTTGTAAAACCAAGCGGCAGGCGCTCTAATCAGAAATGTTCTGGCTGTTATTGTCAAGGGAAAAACAACCATATATCTTTAAATCTTTTTCATTAAATTGTGTTACAACATGAAGGGGGGAAACCAATTTCTAGCTTCCATTTTAAAATGTGCTGTTCTGTGCTAGCTCTCAGACAAGCTAACAAAAAAGTTAATGATGCTTTAATGTGGTTTTAAATGACGACTTGAGCACTATTCCTGCTTTTCAAATATGGAAACCAGACTATCTTCTGTTTAATATCCAGCACAAAGTTCCATTAAACCCCTGTAAAATATTTATTGGACATTGGCAAGTGGAACTGGGAGTGGGAAAGCGTAGATATCTGGGACCTATAAAGGCTTCCAAAGGACCTAACTCAAAAATGCAGTCTGCCCAAGAACATAGTTAAAAAGCTGGCATTTCTCCTTTGAAGTGCAAAGTTTAACACGATTATCATCACCGATCTTTTTCCTGTCTTCTTGACAGCATTGCAAATCTCACTTAACATATAAAGGGTTCAATTATTAGACAGTTCAAAAAGGACATGTTATGACATCACGTTTTCATCTTGCGAGACCTCTTAATCTTGGCCAAATACATCTTACATGGCTGCTCCTTGATGTGGATCTTAAAAAAGCTCATACAAGTTAAATGGATAAATGTGTCGCTTCAGCTTTACTATATATTAAGTTAAATGTAGTTTATGAAACCTAGTTAATTAAATTTAATGTTCTTTGAATGTTCAATTTAATTCAATTCAATTTTATTTATACAGCGCCAAATCACAACATCAGTCGCCTCAAGGCACTTTGTATTGTAAGGTAGACCCTACAATAATACATACAGAGTGTTATTACGTACATACATACATACAGAATGTTAAGATACAGAGATCTTAGTTCCTGTCCCAGTCCTACCATACAATGAATCGCTAGAGGAGCACTGGGTTTTCAAAACATTTGAACAACCACACTGAAAACAGAAGATTTGTTTGCAAAAACTTATCAAGTACCTGCCAAGTGATAGTATAACTTAAAAATGTGAAACAAAACTAAAACAGAGACCCTTCACCTTCAAAGTAAAAGCTGTCCCTTTTGAAACTTGTTGGCTGCAGCAGTAGGACACAGCTTTTACTCTGAAGGCAAACAGTCTTATTTGCATTTGTGTTGCACTTTTCACATTTTCACTACCATTTTTATTAGTAGTTGGCAAGTGTTTGCAGGCAGGTCAGTCTAAGCAAACTGAGGATGATTGCAGCAGTACCGTATATGTCTGTGAGACCAGTTTCAGCTAGCAAGACAGCAGCCTTCAGTAATCACTCACCAACTGATCAGGGAGTACAGTCGTGGCCAAAAGTTTTGAGAATGACACAAATATTAGTTTTCACAAAGTTTGCTGCAAAACTGCTTTTAGATCTTTGTGTTCAGTTGTTTCTGTGATGTACTGAAATACAATAACAAGCACTTCATACGTTTCAAAGGCTTGTTATCGATAATTACATGACATCTATGCAAAGAGTCAGTATTTGCAGTGTTGGCCCTTCTTTTTCAGGACCTCTGCAATTCGACTGGGCTCTCAATCAACTTCTGGGCCAAATCCTGACTGATAGCAACCCATTCTGTCATAATCACTTCTTGGAGTTTGTCAGAATTAGTGGGTTTTTGTTTGTCCACCCGCCTCTTGAGGATTGACCACAA
>VVHJ01026138.1:0-18462 GCA_015107715.1 Tylochromis polylepis
GTGTACCTTGCTGGCTTGGAAGTGTTTATGTCTGCAATAGGAACTTGACCACACAAACCCAGCAGACAGCTAAAGAGAAACACCAGAGGAAATAATTGGTGGTGGTAACAACAGCTTCTTTACGTCCACCCCCCCTTTGTCATAATAATTTATTTCATGTTTCTTTTTTTTTTTTCCTTTGGCCATCTGCCATGAAAGGAACTGTACAACAACTGGGACAATTTTTTTGTGTTTGTCATATATCTGGAAAATGTTTTTGTCTCCACAAGGTCTGAAGAAGGAATGCTTGTTGGGTGGGGGGTGCAAAGTGTATCACTTACACACACAGAGCAAGAGAGAGATGAGCAGAGAAAGAGAGTTGCATGGCTGAAATGCAGGTTGTTTGTATTTATTCCCAAGTGAAAAGGGAAGAGGGAAGATATGCATGTGCTGGACGAATACTTATCCTTCAGTTGGTGGTGGGATAATGCAGAGTGGAACGGTGGCGCGGTCTAGTCTGACAGGGGAAAAAAAGTTGGAGAATCTTGTGGAAAAGGAGATTCTCATGGAAAACCCATGGAAAAAAAGTGACAGAGGAGAAGAAGAAAAACAAATCTGAGCGCTTATAAAGATGAGAGGAGACGGAGAGGTAGAGGTTTGGAAAAAGAAGGAGAGGGAGATGGGGGGCAAAGTGGGAGAATAGCAGAAAGAGAGAAAGGGAAGGAAAGGGAGGTGAAGAGAGCTTAATAGGGAGGGAGAAAGGAGGTGTGATAGTGGGTGGGAGAGGAGGAGACAGTCTGGTGGATGGGCAAAAAGACAAAGGAAGAGAAGAGTGAAAGGGATCTGTCAGAGGGCTGCTTAGGGATGAAGAAACTAACAGATGCATAGAGATAAGGCCGCCAAGGTCTCCAGAGAGAGATACAAGAGTGCAATATGTAGTAACAGAATGGTTTAGTGAGAGGTAAAGAGGAGGAGATAAGAGAGGGGGAGAACGAGATTAAGGAAAAATTCAGAGTGATAGACTGGCGGAGAAGAGGGAGGAGAGAAGAGCTGGATGAGAGAGAGGAGGGAGGCCGTCTTGTAGAGCGCATACAGCACGCGTGGAGCTGGTGTTAGAGCGAACGAGAGACAGAGAGAGGAAGGGAGGGAGGGTGGGAGGAGAGAGGGAAACAGAGGGAGGGGGTGAGGTATTTAAACGCTGGAGCAGGACAGCACAGGCGAAGCTCTGAACTCCCCGAGAGTGGAGGTAGGACAGGGAGAGGAAACAGAAGAGCAGTTTTCCTGACGACCAAGCCCACACACTCAGACACAGAAATACTCCACATACAAGCACACACAAGACGTGCACACTCTCACCCACACACTTTTGGACTTTCGACTCATCTGTGGACTCCAAACCTGTCCTCTGGAGCTCTATCCGCGCCTCCCTTGCTCCCAGCCATCACTCTCTTTACCACTTCACCCATCTTCACTCCCTCAGCCCCTCGCTTGGTGTGAGGGCAGATGGCCATGGCGCGGGCCTCTCTTGGGGGTGCTTTAGGCTGTGCCCTGCTTGCCCTCGTCCTGGGGAGCGGCAACATGGATTTCGGGGCTCCCCCTGCGAGCTTCTACCCCCGTTTCAACCCCTTCTTCTTCCTGTGCACCCACCACGGTGAGCTGGAGGGAGCCGGGGTGGCAGAAGGTGGGGGAGAGGTGCTTCTCACCCTTCAAATTACAGGCAACCCCACCACCTACACCCCTGGACAGGAGTATCAAGGTGAGCACACTCCCTAAGGTGTCCACTTCTTTTTTTCATTCTGCATGGAAAAGAGAATGGGATGTTTTTGTTTCAGCAATGTTGATGTCAGTAAGGAATCACTTAAAATAGAAATGTCTTGAATTGATAAAATTGTGTATTTTTAAAAAAATTCATCTCTTTTTAATGATTAATTTCTACAAAATGTGCATATGCAATATGCATAATATGCACTTTGCATTAAGACATAAAACCAACTTATCGAACAAGAATTATGCACATTGCGGGTGCAGTTAATTCCTTTTCGTGCAGGTGTTTCGTGCGGCTGTTGTGTGTGCACATGGGAGTTAACAGGTTCTGTGAGGTGGCTGTTGTTGGAAACCAGCATTTATGTAACTGTAATAAATAGTGATGCTGAGTGGGACTCCTCTGATCCCGATGCTCCATGTGTAGGTGGCTTCTCCACAGGACTAACGGCGCGATCCCTCCAACTGAATGAGAGTGAGAGAGTGTGAAGGCTGCAAGTGCGAATGGACCACAGAAAGAGATGCTCTGACTGATAGGGAGAAAAGATTAGGAAATCAGTGAATCATGCTTCGACTAGAAGAGGAGACAGATACTTGTGTACCCTTTCCCACACTGATGTGCCGGCACCTGGCCCTGGAAAACAGATCCCCTCTGACCTCCCCAAACTCTGCTCGCTCGCTCTCGCCTTACTTAACACTGGGGACAGTGACCCTAACAGGCCACCACAGACCGACTAAGGTTACATTCCCACACAGCTATCATCTTAACAGAGAATTGATGTATGCACATTTTAATGTGTTCACCATATACGATTTCCTAAATATACGTGCATTGCGTGCACCTTGCTTGTATCTTTTCCTTACCCTGTTGCTGCTGTTTGATTTAATTTAATACATTGTTGTTGATGACTGAATCCAGTTATCGTAACTCTCAATTCAGAGTTTGTGTAATTGTATGAAGAAAGGAAAAAAGGGCAGGAAAACAGAACAGGAAAGGACAGGAGCGTGGATGAAGCAGTATTATTCTATGTCGGAAAAATAACAGCCCGGATCAGCCCTTCAGTCAAGCACCTTTAACTGGGGTCGGGCTTGTAGGGAGAGCGGGTGGGGAGAGATTTGAATAACTAGCTGGTGGATGGGAGGGAAAGAGCGCACAGAGAGGTTTAGATAATTAGCATTAGAAATGTGGTGGACTGGGAGGAGGGATTTAAATAGGGCCAAGGCTGGGATCGGATGGAGTAGGGGGAGATTTAAATGACGATGAGAGGATTGAGCCGATAAGATACCAGCAGCAGCAGGGCTTGCACAGAAAAATGACAGGGTTCCAAGCTGCTCACCCCCCACCCCCACCCCCCCCACCCGTCCCATGTTTTGGCACATGACAGCAGGTCATTGTTACATTTCCAGGGTTTTGACTGAGTTTGCTTGGGGATGGAAGGAAAAATGGCAAGCGAGCAAGTGAAATGCTGTTGGCTGTGTGCATAGTTGTGCAATCGTGAGCAATCCCAGTCTCGTCTCTTTTCCACCTCTCTCATCTTTTCAAACCTTGATGGTTACAGCCAGGCTTGCATGTTCTTACCACAGCCATTGCCAGGCTCATCGTGGTAGGAACTGAGTGGATTTTGAGGCGCTAAACATACACAGCAGTGGGGCTGAGGACGGGCATCTATCTGCGTGCCTGCCCTTTAAACATGGAGTGATAGAAAAAAATTACATCCTCTCGTGATATGATAGAACAGGCCAAGTGTTTTCTGGAAATAAGCTTGTGTATTTAAGTGGTTTAAAAAAATGCTCCTGTTTTTCTTATGTGCTTTTTGAACCTTAGTTTTGGATTACATTTGGTTTAATCTTCTAAAGCAGTGTGTGATATAACTATTGAAAGAAATGGGGGTGGAAAGTATTCGAGGTTCTGGCTGTATGCTTGTTGAAGAAGCTGTAGAAAAGAAAAATGAAGAAAGACCGTGAAGGAGAAGAGATAGAGGTTAGTGGATGGAGATAAAGTTACAGAAAAGGAAAGAGAGATGATCTTTTATAAAAGAGACAGAAGGTGAACGTCTCAGAAATCTAACTCAGCGTTTGGCACGGAGCAAGAGGAAGATTCAGTGTGGCTGCACAGTAATTGAGTTTCCAAACTGACCTCACTGCCTCTTGGTTCTCTGTTGCTTTTGAGTGATAAGACCATGTGTGGGCAGTGTACTTTTGAATGTGTAGACAAGATTACGGTGTTCAGCTATCAGAATGAAATGACCAAGAGAGGCTGAGAAATGTTTGAGAGGGTGGGTGTATTGGCAGGGTCATAGTGGACAAAATAGAAATACAGCACTGTGGAGACTTTCTGAACTGCTTGGAAACAAAAGGGGAGAAATGAAAAGGTTTGTTGAGATTTGTGTGCTCACATTTGTGTGACTCTAGGGTCACTTCTTATACTAGACAAATGGAAACCAAGTGTGCACATACTGCCTACGTAGAGCCTTATCTTTTAATAAAGAGACAGAAGCAAAAAAAAAAGTGAGGTCACACTGGGATTTAAGCCTGTCCTCCAAATAACCAAATGACCCTTTTGAACTACTTTTGATACACTCGGGAAGCAGCTCTCTTTATTTCAGTGATGTTAAAACGTTTTTTTATTCGCCATCTGGCCTCTTTTAACACTGCTCTGGGAGTCAGCGATGGTCTCCATACAGCAACCACATGTTTATAAGAAGCAACATCAGAATACAAAACCCAGAGCATGGTTTCTAAACACAGTTAATCAGAGAAAGCTGTTTTGCATTTCTGTCATTTCTCGTCACCCTGCTGTGGAAATCTTGCGTATTCGTCTTCACAGATGAACAATAACATTAAGAAAAAACGGTGACACAGCAGAGAGAAGAAAAGGAACAGGCAAATTTGATCTAAACAGAGCATTAGATTTAAATCCTGAGTTGAAGGGACATCATTTCGCTGGATCATGGAGTGTTTGGGTCTTCATTAGAAAGCACAGATTGGCGAGGGGACAGAAGGGCTGTGTGGTGTCCTCTGAAAGTCAGCAGAGAACAGCCAGACAAATGGAGGTATATAGGTAGAAATGGGGCCAGTGAGATTGATTGGGGTCTTTTTCATGTCAAGGTGTTTGCACCAATTTGTTTGTATTAATGGCTGTACACTCATGAAAAAAACCCCACAGTCATGTTTATAGTACCACGACTTTTCTTATGGACATCTGCATTTTGTTTGTGCCACAATAACACAATGTCATGTGTGTGGTAGCTGAAAGTGTGAGTGAGTTGTCTGGAGCTTGCTTTTATATGCACAGTTCTTGATGTCATTGTGAAGCACTGAGCCACTCACGCAACCATGCAGGTTCCAAACAACCCATACAATGGTCTTTTTCAGTGTTGCTCAGGAGGAGGAAGGGGCAAAAGAAGAGGGCTGCTGAGAGAAGGAGTTGTCAGTAGATGCTGAAACAGCCTTTCCTAATCTGTCCATGGTTTAGTCCGTGGACCTTTTCCATGTGCAAATGATCGAAAAAGCCAGAGAAACAATCAACATTTCAAGGAGATTTGGACGTTGCCACTAAATGACATTCTTAGTGGGAGTTTGGCGATAAATTCATCCTCACAAAATGCCATCAGCTCATGCCACGATAACCTATGAGATTAGGCTTAGTGAATTACTCCGTCCGCTCTCCCGCCAGCCACCAGAAACAGCTCATTGTGCCTTGCAAAGTGAAAGAGGCCATTATCTATCTGCAAAGTTGATTACTCGTCATGGTTGGGGGAGTTTTTCTGCAAGTGTGCTGTTGACTGATGTCTGTAGAACAACATGTCGAATTGAAGGTCACAGGAACAAGGCCCCAGAAGGGTTGTAGAAAAGCAAATATTATCTTGCCTTACATCACATTATACAAGTAAAACCCCAGAAAGATGTCTTGCAAACATAGGGCCCATCTTTAGACTATCCAAACAGGCACCCGCTGGCTTTAGATTGAATGCCCAAATGACATCAATCTGCTGTGACTATGGCAGCTGTTTGGATTTCATCAGCACCTTCTGCAGTACTTAACCTCTGAGGGGACTGTTAAGGGTCTGCTTTCTGACCTCTGACCACTTCTTGTCAGTGCTGCATTGTTTAGAGTTCTGTTCCTGAGAAGATTAGATTAGAACTTTCTTTTTCTGTCCACCTTACATTTCTGTTCCCCTTACATGTAATATTTTGTATTTATCACTTCAAAAGACTAAGAAAACTTGAAGCAACCTTGGTCAGTGAACCATTTAAAGGCTGTCCTAGATTTTATGCAGACATCCAGTTTTGGGAACAGTGAAAACGTGAGCAAGACTGGGGAAAGAAGTGAGTGACGAGGGGCTAATGGTTTAATAGGGCTCTCTTGTGAGCAAAAAGCAACATGCGGACAGCACAAGCACTTTCAAGTGGTCCAAACCCGTGCATTCATTAGCTTCCCAGCGCTTCAGCCTCTCTGCCTCCTGCTGCTGTGTTTGAATAGGTCACTTCAGTGGCTAGAGAGAAGTGTGTCAAGTGTATTACTGTTTGTATGGGCTTTTTTGGGTGTGTTTGGGTGTTCTGTCTTTGTGGACACTGAATGATGAACCATTTAAAAACCATTGTGCTCTCTGAGTTATGCCAGTTTCCTTTATATCAAGGAGCAGATGGGCGAGAAATGAGAATGGATATTCATTGGGAATCTTCCCTTTGTCACACATGCACGCCTGGCTGTGTGCACAGCACTCAACTCTTGGTGGGTGATCCATCATGACATAGAGACAGGTCAGATGTTCCGCTGGCTAAACACAAATGTCCTGATCAGCGGGCTATTACAATTCTCTGTGGCGGTGTTACAAAATGACATTGCAACATAAGTTAGCATTTTCCTGCTGTCATGTGCTAAATTGCTATGCCAATATATTTTCTTATTAATGTTCTTAAGCTATTGTACATACTGTACAAATCCATGACATTGCAGAAATAATAATAAACTTGCAGTGACAAACACACTTCTCTGTTGCCGTCTTTGTTTTCTTTTTTCTCATAAGGAGTCAATGAAAGGCTGCAGCAGAGAAATTCAAGCCGTGATAGTTGAGATGGCACAGATGCCACCTATAAGCTACATTTCTGGAAAATTGATTTACTGCATCAGAGCACAGAGAATCTCCTTAGATAGCAGTTACATTGTTAGCCGTTGCCTGGCTGGTGCCAGAATGATGCCAGCATGGTGCCAGGTGTGGTAGAAAAACTAAAATTGAAGGCAGTGTGTGGATCCCTGCCAAGCAGAGGTGTGCACCTGTGCCAGTCTTATCTGGCCAAGCGGCACAGAGCTGCTACATCTTTTAGTTTCAATTTCCTCAACGGATTCATTTTCCAGCCAAAACAAGAAAGCTCTTAACAAGCAAATGTGAGTTGTGTTTTCAGTAACTTTCACGAGTGGGCAGATGAGTGGATTTTCAGGATGCTAGAGTGCATGCTTGTCTGTTGGGAGGCAGGGGGGGGGCTGATTTGGAGTGTCTGTACGTTGATAATACGAGCTGTGATGTGCAGAAACTAGACTCCCATCCACTGTCCTAGTGTGTCCTCAAATGGTGTATTTCCCATGTGTCTTTTTCCAATGTGTGTAGGTTTCTGTTTTAGAAAGCACAAATACCAGCATATTCCATTCCTGGCACACATTTTGCAGCCAACGTAAACCACATTAATTATAGTGACATTATGAGCTTTTCCACCTTTGATGCACTTTAGCAGCATTCTTGGTGGTGACTTTCTCAGGATTTAACAGTAATCAAAGCTAATGGAAGTCACAGTGTGGGAAGACAATGGCTGTACTTTATGAACATGATTGCCATTTGCTTAATTTAACCATTAGGACACAAGAAAAGGGAAAAGTACAAAAGACATTTTGCAGCAGAACAGTTTCGTTTTTAAAACTGCGTAAAATAACGTTCCTCTTTCTCTATTTTCACTGAGTTATAACAAGTTTATTTATCCATGTTACTTGTAAACTTTATTGATTTCTTATGGTTGCTTTGACACAAAGCCTGTTGCTTCAACTCACAATTCTCTGCATGTGTTTGCTCTCATTTCATCTGGAAGTTTTTGATGTCTTATGTCTTTGAGTCTTTGTTAGTTCTTTTAAAATGCTGGTCTTTTTCAAATATGCTGTCTTCTTTAATCTTTCCTAGTTCATGTGGAGTAGAAAAGTTTGTGCACTTGTTTTATCAGCGTAGATAACGTGCCGAATTTAGTTCCATAGATTTGTTTAGGAAGAGGGTTTGTGGGTTCTGACAGCACAAAGGAAGAATCAAACATTTTCTGTGAGTTAATAGATTAATCTATTAATTAGATTAAAGACTAAACAATAAATAAAGAGCAAAATGTCTTCCAAGCATTCAAGCCAGCCAATCTAGCATGCTAGACCTATATCTAAGATTTAAAGCGGACGCTCCAGCACCTTAGATGGATGTTAAATCTGATAAGCAGGTTAGTGTCAAATTAGTTAATTTTTTTTAATGTCATGGAGATGGTAATAAGACAAGAGTGACATCCCACAGCCTGCTAACAACTTCAACACATCCTTTCTTTCATCTCATCCCTGTGTTCATGGTGCAGATGTCAAGAAAGTTACATACTTTAGCAACTAGCTAGCTCCACAGAAGAGGGGCAAGCATTAATGGAGTACAACTTTTTTTTTTTTTAAATGTCATGTAATTTTCGAGCAGCTCAAAATATCACCAAACAGACAAACTTTCTAGGCAATGTTTCTGCTCGCTAAATGTGCAGCTGTTGAGCTTTCCGAGGAGATGACAGTGTGACAGTGTCAGAGATGGAGAAAGATGTAAGAAAGACAGGAGAGGGAGAGACGGGAGAGAGCTTGCTTTCAAAGGTAACTCCTCAACAATTTGATAAACTGGAAATTTGAAGCTTGTATTTCATGTCCTCATTCATTTTCGAGGTGTTAAATCGGATATTGGATATATACAGCACGTGTTCCTGAAGTTGTGTTCTTCCAATTTTGTGAAACATCTTGCAAAACAAACTGAAGTATAATAATTTTGTGTTATTCAAAGGATGCATGAAAATACCAGGCAGTTTATTGCAGGATATGCTGGTTAGTTTGCAATAGTGTTTCAGGTTTACTGTGATTCACTATGGTATAGAGCAAGCTGTTCACAGACAGGTTACATCAAGGGTAGCAGACAGCAATTATTATTACATATAATATTTAATGGGATGATTTTATATTAGTTTCACTCACCTAATTTTACCTTTTATACTAATGTTATACATTCCAGAGTTTGGAAATCAGCCACATAGCTCATAAAACATCTCTTGCTGAATTCAGTTGGAGCCTTTAATCCACAAAAAAACCTGAATATTACAGTAGCAGTACAGGTCAGCTGATCACAGCCTGTGCACAAAGAGAAATCAGTAACTCACAAAGCAAGTTATTATGTGACTTATTTCTAAGTACTCTTTTCCCTGCACTGCTACACCCAATCTTGGGGTTCTCTGATGTGCCAAATCCCACTTTAACCCCTGTCTACACCCATTTTGGCTATAAGTCCCATTTTGGAAACCATACTCAAGGAATAACACAGCTAGTTTTAAAATGGCAAACTACCTTTGCAGAAACACAGAACTTTGGACAAAAAGTAAAGGAAGGAAGTCTGGCAAAATGTGGAGGGAACGTCAAAGTCTGATGAATTCATAAAAACTCTGAAGTGCGCTGGGGATTTTTGAATATAAATTTGAATCATTTTTAAAATTATTCAAGTGAGAGACTTGGATTTTTTTTTTTTTTGCAGAAAGGGTTTCCAGCATACCCTGCTGAGGAGAAAATTAAAGTCTTTCATTTCTATTGAGCACCTATTGTATACCTTGGAGGGAAAAAAAGGCTTTGGTGCGGTAGGTGAAACATGGAGAAAACTTTAAGCGCAACTGTTTCAGCTGAACGTCAACCAGTCAAACTGATTGACTGACTGAAATTCCGTTCTACCTTTAGTGGCATTGGTATTGGATGACAAAACTTTCTACCCTCATTGTGTGCTTTATTTCTATTGATTCTCATTTAAAGCACAAGAACTTCTTGCACAACTTCTTTGTGCAGAATGTTTTTTTTATTCACAGTTGTTGTTCATTCTTAAACAAAAACGCCATTTGCTTTCACATGTTGTCGTCAAATGCAATTATCTTGTGTTTTTAGAAGTGAAGTTCAATTGCGTAAATACTTCCTGGGGCAGCTGCATGTATCAGTTTCTATGATAAACTATAATGAGAAACAGAGCGTCAACTCAAATAGCCAAAATACTCTAAACCCTGAGGGAGGAAGCGTATCAACCGCAGTGTATTTGCTGCTCAAGTTTTTTTAATGGAAAACACGAGTGACACGCCCTTCTGCAGTCTATTCAAATTATTTATATTATTTTATAATTGCACACTGCAGTTTTCCCTTTTCCTCTGCCTCTTTGATGTTTACTTTCAACTAACATGTGGTTGTAAATATATTTACAAAGTTTATTTCCTTCTCAAGTCTCAGATAACAGATTAAGAGCTCTCTGTGTCTATTCAAACTCCCCCTTACCACTCTACCTCATAACAGTGTTGGTGATTCTCATCAAGGGGTACATAGTGGCTCAAAACTGGATGAGAAAAGTGATGAATCCTTCTGTTGTTCTCTTGGGATCCTTTACCAACTGCTGTCAGTTTTGCCAATGGCCTCTTCCTTTAAGCGAAAGGAGGCTGCTGATGGAGGACTGTGCACCTCCGCCTCTTTCTTCTACTTCTCTTTTTGCTCTAGACCCTCCTCCTGGCAGCTTCATTGAGAAAACTGTAATCTCTGCTTGGGGGGCAGTGTGTCGTCTGTGCTGATAGCATTCATAGGGACTTGTAGCGCTCCAATGGGCCCACTACAGAGGAGGCGGCGTGGTGCAACTGGCTGGGTGCTGGGCACACGCCGTGTGGCACAGGCGGATTAGTCCCAGCCCTGGCCCCTTCCCCCCCACCCATTCAGCATCAACCTCCTTCAAACAACTATCCCACTCTGCCCAGAAAAACACAGCAGGCTGGCAGAAACAGATTACAGATCGGCACATCGAAAAGCACATATTCCTTCCTTGAAAATGCTTCCCATTTCCCTGTTGTTCCCAAATATGCAAGACCTCAGACCTCCAGCCTCTATTACACCATGTGTCATTGGTGAGTTCTGACTCAGGAAAATTGAAACTTCCTCAGAGCTTCTTCCTGTGGACCCCAACAACAAATAACATCTATCTTGCTTTTGGTGGTTCATCAGCTACATTTCTGAAGTGCAAGCTTACTTTTAGCCATTCACTTTTCATCAGTTGTATGTGTTCAGCTTTGTCAAGAAGCCTTAAGAAAAGAATGTCTTTAAAATCAGTCCAAGTAGATAAAAAGCCTGTGAAACATGGAATATCAATGAGCCAGTGACATATTTTTTTCAAAAGATAAAAGGTCTCTTTTTGCCAAGGAATACCCAGTTGAGCAGTGTGTCTTACACCCCTGTGGATCAGGTGTTTGATTGTATCTTGCCTGTCAGCGAGAACCGGGAACTGAATTCAAGAATGATAGAGGTCTAGACTAAAGATTAAGTGAGACCTCACCTTCCAGACTTGCTGCACTCGAGGGAGAGTGACAATATCCAATAAAAAGACATGGTTTCTCTCACCTTTCTATTTTTTGTTTAAAAAAAAAAAAATTAAAGTGAAGGTGTGAACTCGCGGTAAACACAACTTTAGCATTCCCGAAGCTGCAGCTCCTTCTTGAGATTACATGTTTATTTTTTACGTTGTATGTGTTCACTCAGTGAAATAATGATAATAGACCGTTTAACTTAAATAACATGTTAGTTAGAATAAATCCCAGGGATACTTCTTTGCCTAACTCTCATTCAGTGGATCATAGCTAGCTGACGGTGATTTGGAACCACAGTGAAAGAAGACATGACTCAAAAATGTGGCATAGTGTTAGTTTTTGGAGGGCCCAAAAATCAGACCAGCTGATCTCAGTGTCAGTCCACATGAGCTGGTGGTTGAGGTGATATTTTTGTATGCAAATTTCATGTAGAGCATGTTATCTAAGGTGTTTTAGCTTGATTGAACTTGCTGTGTATCTGCAAGCCACTTTGCAGCCCACCTCTAGCGGAGCTCCTTCTTTCATGCTGTACCTGACTTGAAAAGTGTTATTTTAATCATTCATCAGTGTCTGTTGCCACTGATCCTGTGTTCTGTTCTTGGTGTCTATACTGCTCTCCAGCTTTCCCTGTGGAAGGGCAGGGAGGTCCCGAAACAGAGCCATACTGTCACTTTTAAATTACCGCAGACTGAATTATTAGACTTGCTTTGATAATACCGTATTAAACTGAAATACCTTTGGTTGCAGACACACCAGATACCTATTGCACCAGCTTAACACATTCCACTTTGTCTGAACATAGACATCGCGGTGCGTTTGTCAATGACTCAACACATTAGCTTATTTGCATGTCACTGTCACATACAGTAATTGAGTGATCCCTGTTATCAAGTGAAAGCAGAGGTCTGAGGTGGAAGTTAAGACAGAAAAGAGGTGGGGATGAGAAAGGGGAGATGGTGAGAATATGAAAGCATTAATTTTCAGCAGTAAGTGCATTCTTAGCAAGCTGTGCTGGTGTGATTAAGACTGGATGCCACAGGAAGCACTCCCCATTGATCCGCTGCCAGTAGAGACCATCTAGTCTTTCATTATGGCAACCAGCTTGTTAATTAGAAATCAATCATCCCCTCTGCTCTATGCAAGCCCCTTCCCCACCAGTGTGGCACTCTCCTTCCACCAAGCATTCATACCAAAAAGCTACAGAGGCGTGTCAGACTTTGACTGATGTCAGTACTTTTTCACTTAGCTGGCCATAATTTGTAACTTTCACGCCAAGAAAGAGCAGGGAGCTGAGAGCAAAATAGCGTGGCACTTCCTTTCCAGCTGCCAGGAAGTCTTTGAGTTCTTGAAAGACTTTGACAATTGGAATTCATATTCACCAGATGAATAACAGCTATCATGTTGTCTTTTGGCTGTGTGCACTTGTATATTTTCAGGAAGAGACCTGTTGGTTCAGAGGAGACTTTTGATGACTGCTAAACTCATTTTAAATCTGATGAACAGCTTTATGTCTGTTTTGATCCATAAAAAAAAATTTAATTATGTAATGTACTGCTGTTCTGAATAAAAGAAGCATATTCTGCAAAGTAACTCACAAATAAAAAATAAACACAGTCTCCCAAGTATATACATAGAGCGAGTGTTATTAATAGAGGAAAATGTTGTGTAAGCAGAAAGGCGTAGGAAAAGTGGGTGTGGAAAAGACGCTAAGATGTAGTGACAGAGCTGGGATGAAAAGTGAACCTCTGTGAAATGACAGTTCCATTATTCATATTAGCGCTATTAAATCTGTGATAGTGGGAATATGGTTGGGACTGCTGTCAGCCGAGAACACACTAAGCATGTGCGCGAGTTACTCCTGTGTGCACATATCGGAGCACAGATGTATACATACTGTTTTTGTGCTCCTGTGTGCACATACATCCAGCAGTAGTACAGTAGCAGTAGTAGCAGAACAGCTGGTTTTTCAGAAAGCTGTGTCCAGATGTTCCTGGTCAGTAGGCATTAAAAACTAGGTTAGTGTATTACAGGCACAGGTAGAAAACAAAAAAGCCACTGTAGACAAATTCTGTGCATAAGATTAAAAACATAAAAATAATTTTTTTGTTTTTTCCTGGCCTGACTTAATAAATGATCCCATTGTTACTTTTCATCACTCTGTGTCAAGAGCTTTCCCTAGAAGACATAACTGTATTGTATAAAAACTCACAGTTTTAAAAGCCATGAATTTTGCATGCACAGAGCGCTGACCTGCTTTTTGGAAGTCATAACAGCTGAAGTTCAACATGAAGTGGGCACATTGTGGGGTTTTTTTCTGTTAATGAGGCTCAAACAGTTCAAAAGTCCACGTTCATAGCCTCATTTAAAAACTGCAGTTTGATGTGTCAGCCCATGAGGATGGCTAAGAAGAGGGCAGGTGCACCTGGTGTTACTTATTCTCTTTCATCTCATAAGCCTTAGTGAGTCTGGAATATGTAATGTTGGAAATATGAGAATGTAAATTCAGGAAAAGACTAAACAGCAGGATTTTATTTGAAAAGGTTATATTTTTTTTCACAAACAATATGAAAATATTCACTTTTTAGGCTATTTCATCTCCGTTGGAAATAATTCAATATGAGCAATGTGTTTCATTTTAATAAAACATGACTGAGTGGCTCCAAGACACCGGCGTTTATTAGGTTTTGTCTATTTGTCTCCTTGAAAGTGAAGTGAAGTCTGTGTTGTGTGTCTCCAACAGCACACTATCTCTCAAATAAAACTTTTCACTGCCTGACTCTTAGCGTATAGCGCTATCCGTTTTTTGGATAGCGATAGAAAAGGCTGAACCCAGGAAATTATAAAAGGCAGGTATTTTTTGAGTCTCTTCATTTGTAATTGAGTCCATTTAATGATGAAGATTGAGAAGCTGATTTCCAGAGTTAAGCATCTTCACACCAAAGAGTGAAAAACAGGCATGCATTACCAGGTCTATCATCTTACTTTGGATTTACCACCTTGTCACTTTTATTGATGCATTCACACAAGACAGAAGTGTTTTGGATATGCAGGCCTGTAGGACAAATGTTTAATACATGTGTGCAGATTACATTTTTAGAGCCTCTGAAATGCTTTTTCTTTCATTTGAGAATGATGTGAGGTTTGGAGTTGTTAAAGAGGATATTTCCACCACTGGTTGATTGATTGACTGGATAGAGTACAAAGTTTGTGCTTCATATTTTTTTTATTTTTTTGGGCATGTAAAAAAAAAGTTGTAGCTTGGTAGGTCAAACTAAACAGATAAATGTTTCAGTTGTTGATATTAGCCTCTGTCATTTTAAATGCCCATCTAAATCCCTGCTCTACCCTGGGCTAAAGTCAGATGCCTTCCTGGCAAAGATGACTCAGTTGTGAAACTGTTTAGTTTACGCTCCTTGTGGGAGATAAACCAGTTGTGGAAATATGATAAACAACTTTTAAACAAAGCAACCTGGTGTCCCTGACTGGGACAGCAAAACTGTTGTTGACGTTATACCTAACAGTTCACTGCTTGGCCCTCATTGTCTCCTTCCTTTTTCCTATAGGGTAGCTCCCAATGGAGCAGGTGAGATGGAAAGGGAGTTATGCAACAGTGCTGTGCATGTCCAGTGTCTGGATTTGGTCTGTGTGTACTTTAAAGCTAGTCTGGTTTGGTCTGTGTTTACTATTTGTTTGTATGTTGCTGTGAAAGTAGATTACCGTACGCTCAGGTGTCTTTTTGATGAGTTTAGAGTCAAGTTTGTATTATATTACAGTCCACATTTGTCAGTGTGTGTTGTGTGTCTCAGCCCTATGCAAGAAATTGTGGTTTGGGTTTTGCCCAACTTTTCAGGCTAACTCAGCTTTTAATGTTTTCCTGCATTCCTTGGATTTTCTCTCTGGAAGGCATATGCAGTTGCAGCTTCCCTCTGTAACATTTAACTGACAATAATATGATTATTTTTTTTGTCACTTTCGTGATTCGCATTTTGATCACCTTGACTTTTGATGTCATGTTTGCATGTTCAGGATGGCTTTGACAAGTGACGGAAGACACTTTGCTTGTCAGGGCTGGATAGCTAAAGCTTTTTTCTGTGTCTACAGAACACATGGTGTTGATCATAAGGACAGCTCACTCTCCAGTCCTGGCAGCCACCATGCGACAGAGGGAAAGAATCATGGTGTTCTTGAACCCGATTACAATATAACCCTTTATAGCAACCACCAATTATGCATCTGACGCTGAACAACATTCCCTTTATGGCGAATGTTTTGGATTTTGTTTGAGCAGTTATATTTATATAACACTTGCCTGCTGCTTTAGGTTACAGATAATTTGTATTAGGCTATTTCTTGCATTTTTTTCCTTGTACCTACAATTACTTTCTTATCTCATGCTTCTCATCATACCAAAATGTCTTAACAAGATGAAGACCAGGTAACAGAAGTGCAACCTATCAAAACCTATTTAGAGTCTCAAAGCAGAGCTGGGTGATGATACGGGATCTGCGTGCAGTTTGAGGCCTCTGTACAATGAAATAATGAATAATGTTAAAAGCTCAGAGAGATGATGTGCTATCAAAGCTAATATCAGGTAAAGAGAATAGCCTTTGAGTTGTCTAAGCTATGAAGTCTCTTCTGTCATGACTTATTTTGCCTTGCTGATTAGTGGACATGCCTTCCCACTGGGGTTGTCTACTCCTTCTAAGTCCAGTGTAAGCATTTTAGCACCACAAATAAAAAGGACATAAAACACTTGAAGATGGTGGAAGTGGTACTCCCTTAAACTTAACAAAGGAAAAGCCCCTAAAGTAGAAACATAAATATTACAATGTGAAAATCTTTGATTGTTGGAAAATAATTTACTGAGGATTCTTTTTGTGGATCCCTTACACACCTGTGCCTGCTCATGTTTTCACACTGAACATTGTATGCATTGTATGAGAGCTGCACAATGAAGTGTGATTGTGAGGCAGATTATGTGTGAGGAACAGGATGCTTGTGACAGAACAGGCTCTTCGCTCCTGTTTTTTCTCCACGGCTGTTACAGGGGTGAAGCCAAACTAGGCAGGCAGTAAAGGCTTCAGCTTCCCTCTTTGGTAAACAGAGTAGAACCTCAATAGAAGAAACTGGATCAAGAACAGAAATTGGCTATTATCTCTGGCAGTGATCATGAAAGGACGTGTATCCTCCTCCCAAGAGGAAAAACTGCTTTCTCTTAGCCTTTTTGCTGAAAAGGTTATACATGTTGTAGTTAAGCAGACCTGTAGAAGCTCGGTGGCTGATAGGTCGTCTGTGATCTAGTGTTTCACAGCAGCAGATGGTGGTGCCAGCAGGCCAGGATGGTGCCAGAAGGTTACGCAATGGAATGATGCCTCTAAAACCTGACTCGAACACCACATGACACATATATGTGCAGAAACACACTTCCCACACAATCTTCTGAAGCTGTAAGGAGAGACTTAGACTTGGGTAATTCAGATGGCCTGCGTATTCATGAACACGCTGTCCGTTTAAAGCTCCAGTCTTTGCTTTCTTCTTTGTCACTGGTAATAGCAACCTATCCTTCATGGTGTCATGGTCAGGTGACTGACAGTTTGAACCATTTCAGGAAGCTCAGAGTGAAGTGGCACCCCGACACTGGCATGGCCATGGAAACAGATGGAACTATAGCTTCCCTGTGATCTGGCCTCCATTTCCTGGTCCTCTCTGGGGCACGTGTGTGTCTGCCAGTGGGATATGGGTCAGATGGTCGGCTATCTTTATCCAGATCATTGCCAGGAAAAACTCCATCCATTTGGAAACAAAAAGGGCATCCTCCTGGGATGGAGGGAATTTCATTGATAATATATTCTGTTGCACTGTCTGTGCTGTGATGTCTTGCTAAAATGACTTTTTTCCAGACTCTTGCTTCTTTATGCTGTACTTTCAGCCCCTGGCATGAAAGGGTGCAGCTGTATTGGATTTTGTCAGAACCTCTTGCTAAAGTAATTTCTTTCCATTTTTAGGTATTTTCAATAGATTTATATGAGACTTGTGCAAGTAAAGTGAAATTGGGTGAGGCTAAAGACTGGTGGGCGTGTCTGTACACAAAGAGCAGAAAGGAGTTGTTCAGGCCATGCCAACCACACAGGCACTTCAACACAAACACAGTTGTCTGTGAGGTAAGTCAGGTCTTCTTTGAGACCTCTAGGACTTCCTGTCCAGCTCCAGTTTAATCCCTTCCCATGCTTTTTTTTCTTTATTTCTAAGAATGAGCTCATGCCACATGTTGCCAAGTACAGTACTGATTATGCTTTGCTGCACCATAAGGAGACATTACCATGGCTTTTAAAATGCCACTGGGTGCTATTTTTCAGGACCCTTTTGTAATTGCTGACCCAGCATACAGTGAGCCATTCACATTAGTTTGGAATTTCCAGCATGAGCATTTGGTTTGCGTTTGACAGCTTAATACACCCATTTTTTTTTCTCAAGGAATTGGCCAAACCGTCTATCATTCATGGCTGCCCCCTCACTGTTTGTACTATAGGAAAAAAAAACAGGTTCTTTGTCTAGCACCGTTACAGTCATGTCTAAAGGCAATAGCACACCTCTGGGACTAGTGTAAAACCATACTGTACTATTTTGTAAGATTTAAATACCTATTCACTGTCTTTTTCCAGTGCCTTGTTGTTCCCATGTTGAGAATGCTTTTATAGGATTCAGGAGAGCGTAATGCACTCAGGCGATACAATAATGCAGCCCTGTTGTTCTTGGTTGGCAGTTGGCTACAAGAACTCAACGAGAATCCTAGCTGAAAAATTAATCATACAAATTCAAACCAAGATTTGCTCAGACAGAACGAGTAGCGTAGTGTTTAGCACATGCATATATTTAGATGAAAAGTAGGCTTTTCTTTTATTTACTCACAGTTCTTTGTGAACATGTTTTTGAAGAGTAGACTGTCACAGAAGATTAGTTTTACATTACCAGTTAGTCATCACTGTATGTGTTTTCTGTGTGTGTGTGTGTGTGTGTGTGTGTGTGTGTGTGTGTGTGTGTGTGTGTGTGTGTGCGTGTGTGTGTGTGTGTGTGTGTGTGTGC
>VVHJ01026140.1:0-12785 GCA_015107715.1 Tylochromis polylepis
CGGTCGATCTACGTCCCCACCCTCACCTATGGTCACGAGCTGTGTGTAGTGACCAAAAGAACGAGATCGCGGATACAAGCGGCAGAAATGGGCTTCCTCCGAAGGGTGGCTGGCGTCTCCCTTAGAGATAGGGTGAGAAGTTCGGCCATCCGGGAGGGGCTCAGAGTAGAGCTGCTGCTCCTCCACATCGAAAGGAGCCAGTTGAGGTGGTTCGGGCATCTGACCAGGATGCCTCCTGGGCACCTCCTGGGTGAGGTGTTCCGGGCATGTCCCACCGGGAGGAGGCCCCGGGGCAGACCCAGGACACGCTGGAGAGATTATATCTCTCGGCTGGCCTGGGAACGCCTTGGTGTTCCCCCAGACAAGCTGGAGGAGGTGGCTGGGGAGAGGGAGGTCTGGGCTTCTCTGCTTAGGCTGCTGCCCCCGCGACCTGGCCCGGATAAGCGGAAGAAGATGGATGGATGGATATTTTTTGTTTTAATTTTTATGCATATGGCTTACAGCTCAAGAAAAACAGAGGTGAGGTTATCTCAGAATATTATAATATTTCCCAGGATTAATCACAAAAAGGCTTTACAATACTGAAATGTTCAAAATCTGAAAAGTGGTAGGATTGTGGCACTGCTAAGGTGTTATTGAAGGCATGTAGCTTTGACTGTTTCCTTTGGCTCATCTGTATTTTCGGATTAGGTGTCAGGAAGTCAGGAAATTCTCATCTTCCTCTTTGACAATATTCCTCAGGTTCTATGGGGTTCAGGTCAGGTGAGTTAGCTGGCCTGTGAACCACAGTAATGTTGTCAGTAAATCATTTGGTAGTAGTTCTGGCACCCTTGGTAGGTGAATTCTAAAATCTAGTGGTAGACAGCTGTGTTGACTTTGGACTTTGTAGGCCAACCACCATGACGCCAACAGATGACACGGCACGCCAAATCTTCACAGACTGCAGAAACTTCACACTGGACTTCAACCACCTTGGACTTTGGATCACTGAGCAGCAGTCCAGTTCTTTTCCTCATTAGTCCAGGGAAGACACTCCTGACTTTATCTCTGATTCAGAAGGGGCTTGGCATTAGGAATGTGACAGTTGTAGCCCATTTCCTGAAGATGTCAATGTGTAGTGGCTTCTGATGCCCTGACACTGGCATCAGTCCACTGATTGAGAAATCCTCCCAAGTTCTTGAATTGACTTTCCTCGGCAATTGTCTCAAATCCCTGTATCTGGCCCACCTCTTCCCACCACACTTCATATGTTTCAATACAGCACTTTGCAACAAACCAGCCTTTTTAGCACTTACATTCTTAGGCTCACCCTCCTTGTAGGGATGTTAATGAAAGTCATCTGGACAACTGTCAAGGCAGCAGACTTCATGGTGATTGCGTTTGCGTGTACTGAGCTAAACAGAGAGATAAGCAGTATTTATAATGTTTACCCAAACATTAAATGAGTCTAATATTAAATAAATAGTCTAATCATTTGAGATCCAGATTTTCTGATTTTCATGAGGTATGAGCCAAAAGGTTTACCCTTTAGAATGAAATCATGAAATAAGTGAATCTTTTTTTTAGTTGTTGAGCTACACCGGCATAGAAACATTCCTTATGGACGAGTACATATAACACTAAATAGTAATATATATATATATATATATATATATATATGACATGACTTAAATCTTTTTTTTTATTTCATGGTTGATGGGAGTGCTAACAATATGCAACATTTTTCCCTAATTAGTCAATCTGTTAAGAATATAGCCAGTAAAAATGCATCCATTATAATGTATGTATATGCCATGCTCTGTATGAAAACGGTATATCTAAATGATATTGCCAGCTATAATAATACTTGCCATTGGGGGCAAGGATATGGGACATAAGCTGTCAGTTCTACCTTAGAACTTTGCAGGTGTTGAATTGCTTTTAGACCACGATAGTCAATTTCTGGACAAAGACTTTGTAGTGTTTCCCTTTAAGCTTTGTTTGGTTCAGAAACAAGACAGTTTCCCAAAATAAAACTCCTCTCAGTGACCTTCCCTTTCCACTGAGTAGAGCAAATCCCCATTCTCTCTGCCAACAAGGACTCATTACTCCCTGTTTTAAAGAGAGCTTTCTGGTCCAGGAGGCCTCATTACAGCTGAAAAAGACACCCATGGGACATGCAAGGAAAACAGTGAAGACCCCCCCTTGAGTAATAAGCCTGCAAACTTCTACACAAGACTCAGTGAAGAACTTACAAACTGTAAAGCGAGCAGCCCCCTGCTGTTCCATAGGAAAGGTGTCTTTGAGGTGTGCAGATTGTATGGCTCAGTAGTCAGGAGAAGTTCCAAATGCTCACAAACTGATTAGCGCTGCACATCGGTTCAAGACAGCAAAGCAGATACTCTGACACTACTGATGCCTTCACTGTCAGACATTGTAAAGAAGAGTGTACTTTGAAGCATTCCTTTTGGGCAAATGCCACTACTAAAATGCAGTTTCTGTCCTATCCAGTACTCAGAATAAATCAAGAACTCAGCACTCAGAACTCCGCAAACCAGCTTCAGTAGTTAAACACTGATCTTGGTGAAAACAAAGACTGATATTATTGATAATAAACAATTACATATGAAACGAGAAAACATCACGGTATCTGAAACTACAACAATTACTGCATCAAGAAATTTTAGAAGGAATTATTTTTAGTCCATGTCTATTGAGTGACCTTGTGGGCAGGACTAAAAACACAGCTGTTCCTTTCTTTGGACAAAAATGTTATCTGAACTAATAAACTTTGGGCTGCAGTTTACTTTAAGAGAAACATTAAGGGACTAAAAAACTCACAATTGAATTTTCCCACAAAGTCTTGCAGACGTTTTTTGTTTCAATATTGCTGCAAGCTGTGATTCCCACGTGAAAGGCAACAACACGCTGCCTCTTCCTGTCACTCACTGCTTAAGAGAGGGAGCCTGGTACGTTTATGTCATGACCCTATGCTCCAGGCAAGTGTATCCACCCACATTCAACTCCATAGTGTCTGTTATACTGTCTGGACTTATTCACTCCAACACTTCTACTTTGGGCCACTCAGCAAAGTAAACATAGCTAGCTACGCAATCCGAGGAACTAAGTCAACAGTTCTTCAAATATTTCTTGCAAATAACTTTGGATTGTCATTACAAATATTCAAATGAGCAGTGTTGTGTGTGTGTGTGTGTGTGTGTTTTTCTGGCTTTTTATATTAACAGACAAGAAAAACAAGATTTCTTATTTTTAAGTTTAAGGTCTGGCCGCTTTTCCAGATGTGATGAGTTTTGGATGACTTCAGTGTCTGCGGAGGTCAACATTCCCAACAGTTAACACAGCAGCAGATGGCAACTGCATAAGATTTAGTAATACATGTCAACCGAGGCTCCCTTAAGGGAGTTACCCAGCCCATTTATAGCATCAACTTCAATCTCATCTGCAACAACAGAGAGGTGACTACAGCTTGCGCGCCTCATGCAAATTTCTTTTTTTTCTTTCTTAACGCTAATGCAGTGTTATTTATAGACTTTTCAGACTTTCAACTATTTGTTTAGTGTTTGTTATCTTAGATTTCTAACCATAGGATATACATGGAAATCTCTCTAAATCACCATGGTATCATTATAGTACTATATATGCATTCTGTTCTTTGTCCTTTATAATAGAGGTTACATCAGTACAGAAAAATAGCACGATATCATTTTTTGGAAAGTGTGTGTGCGATGTGTAACTTTTACATAGTTGTACAATGTTGAAGCTTTACCGTGAATGTACAAGGAAGACATAGGTAAGGTGAATAATATAGGTGGCTACCGATCAATTCAATACAACACAGTGCTCTGCTGGGAAGTCTTGGGTCCTGAGGTTAATTTAAAAAAAATTTGACTTTTTAAAAAATTTGACTTGTTGTATTTATCACTGGTAAAACTACACATTCTACCAAAAAACCCCAAACACTTAACAATTTTTAGAAAGATGACATGATTTAATCACTCATTTATAATTTTTTACAACTTTACAAATTATAATAACATGACGTTTTTACATCGTAAACACTGCAACATAGGATTGCAATGTGGTTGCTATGGCACCTAATAATTAGTTCTGTTTATGGCACTGACTGGATGCAAGCGACTCTGCACATGAGCCAAATCCACACACTTCCACAGGTAGTGTTGTGTCACATGGGACTGTTTATTGACGGGCCTTTAAATGTTCAAGTTGTTTCAATTGATCAGCCCTGTAGCTTGCGAGCTGTGACTCAGAGGGTGCGGAAGAGCTGCAGGGCAGGGGAACTTAAGAGCCATTAGGCACAAGTGAGTGCACAATCGTTGATGTGAACTGATTATTGTGGCTGGTCAAGCCTTAAAAAACACTGATCGCGGTGATTATCTTTTCACTGGGAGCACTCAGAGTGCACTGACACTGGCAAAACATTTAAGAAATGTCCAGGATGAAGTGCAGCTGAAGAGTGTTCCTCTCACCAGCTTGGATCAATGTGCCATGGTCTACTAGGGTAAGTGCCTTGCTGTTGACATGAGGTCATCCTCATTTTCCTAAACATATTAACCCATGAGTCGTGATGCCTACTATGGGCTGAGCTCTAAATTTTAAAAGAATCAGTCCTTTTTCAGAGACTATAGTAGTTCAGTCCCTACAGCACATAAAATGTACAATTCCCCACCACGTTCCTGTGTGGCGTTGTTAAGATGTTGAACTCCTATCTCCTAACTTATTGCGAGGCAGGAGATAAAAATATTGAATCAGGGAGGATTTCCACAACTGTCATCCTCACAGTAAGATCCCTTTAAAAGCCTATTTCACAGAGGCACAACATTGCAAGATGGATCTAAAACGCTATATGTTAAAGCATATAGCATGTTACTTTTACTACACTTTACCACACTTATCAGTTTATAGGTCTAATGGAAGCCACTGTGAGTTATTTCTGTAATTAAAAAAAAGCAGGTTTTTGTTTGCTGTGCTGTCAGACTTTTTGTTTATCAATACACATAGCAAATTCTATTTGAGTGACAGTGCATTGCAAAATGCCAAAGTTGGAGAGAGCTTTCAAGTGGAGGGAAATTGAGTATGCAAGACTGACACTGACTGATTTAGCAAATGTCAAGCAGTTATCTTGAGCAACAAGAGCCACAATCATAATCGGAGAGGCTCACTTTCAAGTAGCTGTTGAAAGAGAAGATATTTAAAAAAAAAAAGATGTTTCATCTACTTTCCTGTTCTGCTCGAGTCCATAATTCTGAAGATTTCTGCACTTCTGTTTTCATAATGATAGATATAACCTTGATATTCCAGATTCCTTGAATCACATGACTGAGAAAAATATCTGCACAAACTTTGGATGCCACCTAGAAAAATGTGCACAACAACATTGAGTATATTTGAGCTGTCACTGAGTTGTCAGCGTACAGTGATGCTGACAATTGATTCATGTGCAAATGTCTCTGCTCCCCCGATGGCAGTCAGAGTATATAAAACTCACTTTTCTCTCTGTGAGAATGACAGGATGCAGTGAGTCAAGACAACAAAGCTGTCACAAACAGCTGTCTGCACTGACAATTATCAGATTTATTTATTGACAATGATCGGGCAGAACCACTTCATAAAAAGCATCGTCTGAAGACAGGGACATCCTCTCCTGTTAGACAGGATGGACAACTATGATAATACACCACACACTTACACTGATAGGATGTTGTCAATCACCTCCGCTTTGAAAGGCTATAGACTGATGGCTGAAAAATTCTTTGAGGCACTCGTTCATTACCTTTCACCATCCTCTAAGAGGAAAGAGCTCCCAGTCAAGTCAGTGTGAAGCAGCAGATATTGAACTGGGTCACAGAAAAATAATGTTCAGCTAAGTGAATTCAGTGAAAAATAGGCTCAATAATGAAGATCTACTGTGTTAAGCCCATAATGATCAAAAGGCTAACACATTACAGACCCACACTCACCTCAGTGTCATACCTGCTCTCTGAGGACAGCTATACATGCATCTCAAAAAGCACAGAGTGTAGGCCACCACCCTTGAGTGGCTTATGTACTTCTGGTCACAAATGCAGTGCCCTGCGGTTAATTTAATGATCTCTCTATCCAAAACCCCCTCTGAAAGGTGAGAGTAATAACACTTGTAACCCTGCTTGTTTGGTGGAGAGCAGCGAATGCATGTGACTTGGCTGTGGGGGACATGTGTTAATCCGAACAGCCCGACAGCACTCACCTCTATTCAGAGGCAATGGCCCTTCATGTCTCATCATTTCTTTGCTGTGCCCCACTGCTACCCATTACATAAAGAGGCTGCAGTGTTTGTTCACTGCCGTAAGTGTTGGACCTATCTGAGAAAGTTCATTTGTATTAGTGGATGCACACAGCATGCTCTGGCACTCACTCCTTATGGGATGGATGTATACTGAGGGCCACCAGCTGATTTGGGTAACAAGGTTTTTCAAAGAGCAAATATTTGGCTCGAGGTAGCTTCCAAGTGATGCTGAATAAGAAGTATGTGATGAGTTATCCGGTGTTAGACTTTGGCTTTGTGTCATCACAAATCCTACAGTACTTTTGCAGATAATGTTAAACACAGTAATATTTCCAGCGATGCCCACAACATTTGAATACACGTTTCATTTCCAGACATTTATAAACCATTTCTATCTGCTAAACATTACTATACTATACTATACACACTATACCATATATATAAGTTTAATAATGTTTTGTCATTCAAGGTACAACTCCCTTGACAATTTACTCTCATTTGCCATCTGTTCCTTTGAAATGCAGTACAAATACTCCTAAAATTAGAGGTTAAATCATTCAAATTATTACCATCGCTTTCTGTCCAATACTAATTCTATTCAAATAATACGGAACAAAGGCAGAAATGTGAGATTTCATTTCATTATTCAAATCAGAAAGCTGCGGTACAGTTGACAAAGCTGTTCTTACCCATCTTGTGTCACAAGGAGTGATCACTATTAAGAATACCAGGGACACATGCATGTGCAGTATAAGTACACAGCCGTCACTCTTTAAAAGTGAGCATTTATTCAGAGAGTCCATCATGTGTTGCCCAGCTGTATTTGCAGTGAGAAGACTGAGTTTCTTGAGCAAATGTCAGGAGTGCACTGTTCAATAATGAAAAGCATCAGCCACACATGTAACGCCAGTGCCTCGGAAGTCAATTAGCCCTCAGGTGCATCTACAGTATCTACAGTACTATGTTTTCACTTGTGTCTTAAGGGGAGTGCCAGCTATCAGCACAGAGCTGATAAAGAGTGACACCAAAGTTTTGAATGTAGCTGTGTCTCCTACTCAGCAGGAGTGCACGGGCGAGGTCTACACAGCCTGTGAGTATACGGCAATGCTTTGAAGCCCACGAATGAGCAGAAATTATGCCTGTGGTCTGTATATGGGCCATTTTGTGCGTGAATAATCTCGGGTGCTTGGAATGCAAATTTCCCAGTGTTGAAAGTCTAACTGACATTTTTAATGCATATTCCTAGATCACAAGCAGTTGATCCATCCTTACTGTCAACCGCAGATTCATTGTGACACTACTGTTTTAAATCTTTCTGTTCCAGCATTCACAGCCCGAGAGGAAGAGAGCTTTTCTTAAAACTGTTAGCTACCATCTCACATATGCATTCTGTCAAGGCGGAATTTGTAATTATCATAATCATAACATACGGTATTTTTCTCTGAAAACCACAACTTTAAAAGAGTCACTGTCAACTAACATACTCACTTTATGGATCGTATGAGAGTAAGCCTCACAGCAGTGAGTGGGCCCTTTAAATCCCATCAAACTTTATTTAAATTTTTGGGATTCTTGTCTGACTATTGTCTTGTGTACTTACGCTAAGAATGCATCTGCACTGAAGAGTAAAGAATTTTTTAGCACAAAACTAAAGTACAAGCGAAAAGACGAGTAAATGACATTTAATGAGGCAATCCTGTCCATCTAATGCGCTACACCATGCTACATCTAGTATTAATGGTGTTAATGGTTTTCACTGAAGTTCTAATAATACGTAAATACATTGTACATCCCTAGAAGACATTTGTTGCTTCAGGCTTTAGTGTATTTCATTTGTCATCTTAACTAACAGTGACACTAAAAAAGGATAAATGTGAACACATTTATAGGCTTGCATCACAGGGATATGTGATAGTGAACTATTGTGCACATAACCAGGACCCTGAAACTGAAGCAGTTAGATGAAATTAGGTCACCATATAGCCTAATTATCATGGACACCTGGGCTCTTCTGCATATTGTAATGTGCTCAAATGTCTTCTGCAAAAAGTTCTGCACTTTCTTTTATGCAGCATTCTTTCCCTTTTGACATCATAGAACAGCGAGCTCCACTTTTTTTGCAAAAACATTGCATTTTGAGGATAGCTTAGTCAGGATGAAGGGTAGCATCAGCATGTCTGAGGCTATGATTGCCTCCCATAGGTAACAAATTTTACTAATAGGCTATAAAAGTGGAACGCAACAAATAACTATGCATATACATGTAAGACATCATACGGGCATCTTTTTCTTTTTAGCTGATTGTACTTTATTAACAGTGTCACAACAGTCCATCCACTGCTTAAGAAAGTTTGTAGTGGCAGAGAAAGGACTTAGTACATCTAATACATTGCACTTCAGTGACTTTCTTCTACAGCTATATGGATTGGTAAACAAATCATTCTCAAATTATGCCGGGATGGCTCATTTTCTTATTGAGTCCCAGGTGCCGTTATTTTAATCATTACCTAATTGTCTGACTGCTCTATCGACAGCATAGAGGCCTCCCACTCTGATTCTGCTGACACTGGCAGGGCCTCCAAGATCTGGGTTAACCTTTCGATGTCCATTGACGGTACACAGGCTGATGATGATTGATCGAGGTGGCCCTTGCTGTTAGATAATACCTAATCAGCGTTCAGAGTAATTTGTGTAAATGAGACCTCATTATTGATGGTAGGCAACTTTAGGAGCTTTCATGCGCACTGAATCTAAACAGAGATTGGATCAGCAATAAAACTTTGCTCTGTGCCTTCTGCATCTCCTGCTTGAGATTGAGGGCAGGCGGGCTGGTTGAACTGTTGAATGGCAAATAAGTGGGAGAAGATGAGTTGACAGAGAGCACACAGAGAATGACAATAAACTGCATACAGTACTGAAGGCTTACTACAGTGCTTTGATGTATTGAATGGGCTGACTATTCGTACTGTTGCAAACAATAACAGCAATATGGTTATTAGACAAATAATGCCTGTGCTGCCTGCAGTTTTTCTTCACCATTTACATATTCCTCCGACTTAGATTTGTTCCTTCTTATCTTAATTGAGCTATCTGTGGTGAACCAGGGGAAAACTATTTTCCTTTCCATAAGATGACTTACTCTCAGAAACCATTCTGTCAGCACCTTGGCAGAATAAGTCCATGCAGGGTATTAAAATGATAATGGAGCGTGTGGGTGCTTGACAAGCCAGCTATCAGAGAGATTATGAAAAGTAACTATTATATTCAGTTCTTCACAAATTTCATATCTGACCGCCAAAAGACAGACAAAAGTCAGCATCTGGCCAGCAGTCTCCATGGATAACGAGCGTACACCCATATAATCGTATACTGTACCAGCAATTATCTCCTGATAAAAACATCTGTCTTATCATCTGGTTGACGTAGCTCTGATTTTATTATTCAACGATGGTCACGGTAGTATTTTAAAATCAAAGTTAATACTTCTGGTGCTGCTACTTCTGAGATGTTGATGTTGGTGGATGGATGGTTGCCCCAAGGACATGGCCCCATCCTGGCCTCTGTAGAGCACGCTGCACCGCGGCAAGGCCCAAGCTCTGACATGACGACACTGGGCCTTGATGATGATTGATCGTGTTGTTTTCTTCATTACTTTAAATCCAATCAGTGCTTGCTGTAATTTGAGTAATGATAGTTCATTATTGGCAATTGCAGAGTTTAAGGGCTTCTTTATTTTGCCCCACCCAGTGCACCCTTTGGGACGGCATTAAAGGATCGATGATTTTCCTCTTTTTGCATACGTCCTGTTTCAACTGTGAAGTTCAAATGAACAGCCTGCACGATGTACAACGAATGCTCCTTCAAAACATTTCAAAAGAAAAAAAAAAGGAGCCGATGTTAGTTTAAGGGCTGAAAATCTGTGTGACATAAAAATAAATTGTTTGCTTCTAGGAAATGAGAGACAAGTGGGGCATCACACTTTAATTTGGTCAATACATTTTAAATGAGATGGAATAGTTTGAACCTATCAGTAGATAACAATGCATATTTTAAATCTCATTTCAGTGTAATTAAGTTAAAAGGAAGCTAACTAGATATGAAAATACAAAATTCTAAAGCCTTTATTTCAGAAACTATAATGAGCAACTCATTAAGCATACAACACTTCAATTACGCTGATTACTACAGCAGATGTACTTATTTTTAATAATTTAATTAATTATAGACTCGAAAATCCTCTAAAGGAGTGGTTTAGACTTATATTCCATCATTATGCTCAAACCCAAAGCCATTGGCTTACCTTTTTTCCCTGTATTTGAACATGACTGTTTCATTTTTACATTTTTAAATCTTGTTCTTGTTAAGTACTGCCAAACAAATGCTGTGATTTAGATAGATATCTGATCAAAAACAACAGTCTGAAGGTCTGACCGTGGAAAAGGGAACATAAATTGCTCACAGAGCTTCATGTGTTTTGAAGTCCGGCTGAATGCTTATAAGCTTTGACACATATTTTATATTGCTGATGATCTGCTGCTGAGCCTACCCATACAAATTTGACTATAAAAGACAAATAATCAAATAATGGCGTTGTTGAAAAGGATATGCAAAATACAAACTATGACAGATTAATTAGAATTAGTGTGCTGAATTACAAAGTGACATGACATTAAGCTATGATAGAGACAGACATCTGAATATCAGCATTCACTGAAACAAAAAGATACATTTTTAAAGCTGAGTGCTGAAAATTATAACATAGTCAATAAAACATATGCTAGTAGGTGATGACAAATTAAAGGAAATACCAACATGATGTTTGTTGGTGACATAGATCTCTTGGCACAACTTTGTATTTTACTTTAATTTATTTTATATTATATTATTTATTGATTTTTTTTTGTTTTATTTATCTTACTTTTTGTTTGTTTTGGGGTTTTCTTTTGGCAGTGATCCGTACCTTTAAGGGGAAAAGTGCATCCAAACCATGGCAGCAAAATGCCCCCAGAAAATAACAGAGCCACCAGATCCCCCACTGTAGGGGTCAAAGGTTCATGTTTTCCTTTAATTTGTCGCCTGCCTGTATGTCTAAATAAAACGGTTTCTGTGGTAGATTGGTGTCATATGTTCTTAGATGAGGAAACCAAGGTGATGTGACCTTTATAATAAGTGCTGTGCAGGTGTTTAAC
This sequence comes from Tylochromis polylepis, assembly GCA_015107715.1. Classification (NCBI taxonomy): domain Eukaryota; kingdom Metazoa; phylum Chordata; class Actinopteri; order Cichliformes; family Cichlidae; genus Tylochromis; species Tylochromis polylepis. The sequence continues at coordinate 11,473 of VVHJ01026140.1, forward strand.
AAAACAATCACAACACAGAACATTTCCAATTTCACTGTATACCAACAATCAATCATAGGTCCAAAGATGGGACATAGCAATAAAGGCACCTGCGAAACCCTTAATGAGCCTTTTTAGTGCTGGGAAACACAGATGCTGAGAGAGACCTGAGCAAGGGAATTGTAAAGAAAGGTCACGCCACAACTTTACACAGTCCGATCAGAATCAATACAAAATTTGGAGATAGAATATCAGCAATCCTCCAGGAATCAGTGGCAGATAGGGTCATAAATCAAGCTAACCCTTTATTATTACTCATGTTGCTCTTAAGGTCGCAGCATGTGTGCATGACAATTTCTCAGCATGTCGCAAAACACATATTAGAATATCAGTGTAAAGTGTGCGTACTAAACTATTGCTGGATCCTTTTTTCCTGTGTTGTTCTTTGCTTTGATGCCACCACAATGACCCTACTATCACACACTGTTATGAAATTTGCTGCATAAAAGAATGCTGTGAGACACATAAAAGAAACTACAGCAGTGAAGTCTGTAACAATTCTTGTTTGTAGCTTTGACAATGTTGATCCTGTGAGGCACTAATGCCCCAAATTAGAGCAGATGAATGGGCCACTCTGCTGGTCTTGACAGGGTTTCACTAGCCATCTAGTCTTTCCCTTTTCATCTTACTCCCTTTGGTGGATCTCTGGTCCAAATGTTGTCCCCTTTCTTCTAGTCTCAATTTCTGTTCATCAAAAGAAAGGTGAACATATGTCCAAATCTTGTGGCCTCAGCCACAACATACTGTGTCATTAGAGCTAAAATGGGAGGGTTTTGGTACCAGACACACACACACACACACACACTCACTCACACACAGATGTACACATGTGCACACATGTATACACAGAGACTCAAGTGTACCATAATTGTGGATAAAAACACAGACATGTATAGCACATATAGAGTTACAAGCGTGTTCTCACACACCTGCACGGACAAGAACACATGTCTGGCAGACGCCACACAAACGCACGCATGCACACACGTACACACACACACACACACACACACACACACACACACACACACACACACACACACACACACACACACACACACACACACACACACACAGAGTTATTTGATGTTCCCCTTGTTTGAAGCCAAATTCTTGTTATCAGTGCTAGCTATATACTGTGCTCCATTTCCAAGGTTTCTGAGGAGAGTCCAGGGCTTTCATCTGAGAGTCATCCTCTATTCAGAAGCCAACAGTCTTAGAACCAGTGACATACTGACTGATGGTTAACATTTCAAAACCCTCGCCTTATATTA
>VVHJ01026141.1:17900-29604 GCA_015107715.1 Tylochromis polylepis
TTTGCTGACAATTATACGGTGGGGTTTAATCAATTCGGACCATTCACAGCGTGGAGAGGGCTGATCCCCCAGTACAAAGGCACAGACCGTGGGAGGGCGGTACCTAGGAAAGCGCCGGCCTGGTGTAAGTAACATGAGGCAACACTCCCCTCCCCGCACATTGCACTGCAGCATATGGCTCCTCTCTGAACTTATTAGCTGGCGGATTAAGGCCAATCGCAGAGACCAAAGGGCCTGTGGCTGCCTCTGTTGCACCCTCCCTCTCCCCTCTTCACCCCCAGGAATGAGGTTGACTGACAAGGGGCATTGTGTTAGGCACCTAGATCGCCCCACCTCTCACTTACCCTGTCATACAGTGCAAGTTGATGAGGTTATTTGGTAGCAGGAGTGGGATCTAACCATTAACCATAAAGTCATAGAACATATTGTGCACAGGCTTAGAAATTACTCCCTTATATGGATCCCAGCAGCTACCTTCAAACATGTCTACATCATATTTCATAAAATAAAATAATTTTACCCTTTTCCCTTGACCAATATATGGTAATACTACCTGCAAATTAGCAAGCTGCTCGGCTATGGAGTGGATTAAAAGCACCTGAATGTGAACACACAGATTAGCCCTGTAGATATGAAGTCTAATTAGCATCTCATTGCAACTCGACATGCAAGCTCAACATGAGTGCAGACATGCTGAGAGAAAAGGCTCCATTGGACAGGGGTTGATTATAGGTCCATTATGCACAAAGTACTTAGTGATGGGCTGAGAGTAGGAATTAAGAGCTTGATGGCTACTGTGAGGGGACCTAGGTGAAGTACAGGGGTGTTAGCAGTCAACAGGGTCTTGGGTCTACAGGAGGCCAAGACTGGGGGAGGTTATACAGTAGTCTCTGGTCTTCCTGAGTATTCATGGAGAGAGCTTTGACAAGAGAAGAACCCCCTATTTAAGCCCTCATTTGATCTGGAAAGTGGCAGGTGATCCTCTGCCTCTTTTTTGTGTAAGACCACAGGGGTTTGCCGACCCCTTGCGACTTGTCTTACCTGGTGCCCCTCAAGACACCTCATTTAGGGAGGAAGAGAGAGGCTAATTCAGTCCTGGGTATCCGCCCATTGCACAGCTCCACCTGGCCACAGGGTTGCCGGTCAGCTCTACACTGAGACAGCAGGGATGCTAGAGGCCTGCTTTACTAATCCGCTCACATACTGGGAGGTGTTGAAGGACCCAAAGGTCAGAGAGAGAGCAGAGAAGCCATCTTCCTGGTTCATTTAGACAGGATTAGAGGGCCAACAGGGGTTGGCCTTCAGGAGCAATGCCCCTCGTTTGGAGATCATGAAGGCATTTCTGTGAAAAGCAGAAGAAGGCCCAGCTTTGGTTTGCTCTCCTTGCTGAGACCACCTGTGACCTCTGACCCCACAGAGATCCACAACGAATGTTGACAAGTGTGACAGCAGGGAGTATATCGGAGATGTTATAGCTGATAATATGCAAAATGTTTTATTGTGGCAAAACCATTCTTCATTTTACAGTTATCTCTATATGAGGGTTTGCTTGTTTGCTTTCTTTTTCATTAGACAGAAAGAAAGGGGAAGCTTTTTTCTGTACAATCATTCTATATTCCTTATGGAGTGGGGTTGGGGTGGGGGACTGTACCTTCTTTACATATTAAGCAAAAAGGTCTGCTTTTTCCTACGATGCTACAGAGAAAGTCTGTTACAAAAAAATCGCAGGTCCAAATGGGCATCCTAATAGTCAAATCTTTTCCCCTAGATCTCCAAATATACCCACCTCAGCCCAATCAACGCTTTTGCACTTTGTGTCTCACCATTTCTGGCACTCTGACACCTCTGAGAACACGCCCAGAAGCCTGGACTTGCTCATCAAAAGCTCTTCTCACAACAAAATTAACCACAGCGCCTGCGAGAAAAAAAACATTTTAACTGTGAATGTATTCAAAGTTAAACAAATACAGTAAGAGGGATGGACATCGGACGCACATCGACACAAAGAATATAAAATTCCAATCATCACTAGACATAACTGCATGTGTTCACATTTTAATGTCTTGCTTTAGTGAATAACAATCACATTAGATAACACTTAATGACCCTGTCAATGATAGCCACATTAAATGCTGGTAATGCTCAAGAGCAGTTAGCAAAGGCTATTAGATAACCATAGTGATAAAACCTGCAATAGTGTGCAATGCAAGGCCAACTGTTAGCATTTTAGATTAGCTCTGTGCTGAACCTTTGGGTTCATTTGGCTGCATTTGTGTCCATTATTGACTGAATAAGCAGATCGGGCTGGCAGGGATCCATTTTTCTCCACACACTCTTTATCTTTGTCTGAGCTCACTCAAATCACGTTAGCCAGTCAAATCAGGTTAGCTCCTCTTTAGCATCAAACACACTTCTAATTCAAAGCATCACTTCATCGACACCAGGCGTGTTGGCATGCCAGAGACAGAGTTGTCAGTGCCTCTGCACTGATCCACATCCACCAGGGTCAGACAGGCTGGGATACCGAGCCAATCTGTCTGAGTGTGTGTGTGTGTGTATGTGTGAGGAGCGGGAGTTGGACTATGAGATATTTTAGAGTTGGATGAAAAGAGTTACTGACAATCTGGCAGCCCTTCACAATGACATGTGTGTTTGATGGTACATACAGCCCATCATCGGCTTCCGTGACCCAGTGCTGTCACGGGGGGTCGAGTGTGTGACAACGTGCTTCTGTTTGTGCTGTGGAGGACTACAGTTTGTTAAGGGTGGTTTGGTGGGGGCAAGGACAAGGGTGGGGGTTGAGGCTGAGGACAGGGGTTGTGTCGAGACTGCCAGTCTTGTGCTTATCGTAGGACCTGGAAATACAGCCATTGTAAGAGTTTATCATAACTCCACATTGATTATCAGATTTATCCAGAAAAACAAATAAATCAGAGCAATTAAACAATTTATCTGTATATCAAAATTACTTTTCCCCCCCTTTTGCACAGCACAATACTTTCATTTTTAATCTATATGTTTACTCATTGTATGGACTTTTATTTGTGACTGGCAACAAATTCTCATGAAAAGTAGACTTCTAGGGAGAGATTAATGTCGTGTCCTATCTATAATAAATCACTGGGGTGAATGCAGAACAGAAGTGGAACACAGGGCCTGTATTTCATAGCTTCATGCAGATATCAACAAACCCCTGCTTGTCCCACTGCCTGCAAGGATGACTAATGCCCAAAAGCAAAAAGTTTCTGAAGCATAAAGTGGTGCACCAGGTGAAAGAAATACAGGCTCCCAGTTAGAAGTTTAAATTTCATTTGACATGCCTGAGGCCACATATGTCTCATGTAAAACTAAAAAAGCATAATCTACTCATAAATTCTCAGGACTTGGGATGAGCTGCAAAGGTTTTAACTTGCAAGAATAAAAGCAAAACTTCTACAACTGTGTTTAAAAACATAATGCACCATGTGCTTCTTCACCATGCTAGGAGATATTTGCTATGGCATAATTCCTAATTCTTGTCATATAGATTTTTTTTTTTTACTTATTTCTTACTAATGTCTTTTTCCAGTTCCATTCCTTTGATTTTGCAGTGGTGAAACTGTACGCATGGCCTAACTACTGCTCGTGAAAATAACTGAGTTGCTGATATTGTTCTGACTCATATACATGCTGGGAGGTGGAGTCAGGTAGTGTGATTGCGTGAGGCTAATAACAGTAGAGTGGGAGGAAGAGGTGTACAGAAGAAGTTAAAAAGGCCATAAGGCTTACAGCAGGCGTAGGCGTACGTCTGGGTCTAAACGTGTGTGTGTATGTGTGTGTGTGTTTGCATGAGCATACAGTGTAAGTGTAGGCACCATGTGGTACAGTAACCCTGCACTGATAAATGTGTGGGATGAGAGGATCGTTGTGGAGCCCCAAAGCCAATCTGTCCAGGACCCTCACGGCAGCCTGAGGGCCTCCTCAGCGCCTTCCTTTACCTGTCTGTCTCTATTTTTGCTTTCCTGCTACTCAGAGACTCTGTGTGATTGTCTGTGTGATTTTTTTCTGGTAGTGTCAAGTCTTTGAACGCATTTTTAAATGAAATATCGCAAATTAACATAAGGTTATTTGACAAAAAAAACTGCACGGACTGAAAATATTAATGAATAAATATTAGCTTGCAATCTGATTATTTATACATTGTTCCTATTTGATTAATTTGACATCTTCAACAGTATCGTTCTCTTAATTCACACATCTGTAACTGTCGTTAGGAAAAAGCTAACCAGCAAAAAAATTATTCACCTCTTCCAGCCATCGCTACTATTATTTTGCTGCCACGTCCATCATTAACAAAAGCCTTAATTTCATGAAATGCCCTTCAGTGTTGACTCTGTGAATGAGCTGCTTTGCTACAGTACTAAGAACGAAGCCTTTATGACAATCACTCCGCTGCAACACTGTAATAACTCAGTTGCATCAACAAATAGACACTACAAAATCTGTGAAATATACATGACACGGACGCTTTATAAATGCAATTTTTTGCATTTGAGCACATGAGTGGTGAAGTACACATATCTGGAATCAAATAAAGACTGTGTGAGGGAAGGAAAAGAGTGATGCGGAATCAGTGTGTGACGGAGCTGAGCAGCAGAGAGAATAAGGTGGTTTTGATCAGGAGTTTCTCTGGGATAATTGTCAGGATCTGCTGTTTGGAAGATGACTGACAAAAGGAAAAATATGACAGTGGAATTTGTTAAGGAAGCATGAAAATGTGTCAAACATCCGTCAAACAAAGAAATGTAATATTTATGGGTTCTTGAAGACCCCCCCCCCTTTTTTTTCTCGAGCTGCACACACACACACATATTGTTAAAGCCTTCTCAGCGTCTTCTCCACAAATCATTTCCCATGTCGTCATGCACCTCACTAATGTTCTCTCGTAAAAGGATTAACATGCAAAAAAGCCTGTTTACATAACAATGACGAGCGTGAGCGTTTAAAAATCTTCAGTCGAAAGCCTGATTATGATAAGCATGCGAAAGTTTGCACAGGCTAAGGGCATATTTGGGATACAATTTTATTCTTTTACCACCCGTTTTTATTGTTTTAATAAAGGAAAACAGCCCTAATTTAACACGCACTGATCACTTAAAGTAATGTTAAGCATTTAAAAAAACTCCACTGCACTTTATAATATATATATATTTTTCAAACACATTAAAGGTGTATGCAATCCTATATTTGTATTTAATAGACTTCAAGCCAAAGAAAAGTTTTTTTAATCATCTCCTTATGCTGTGTTGACATACACATTTACAGATATGCATACACATTCCCAGTGTGCACTTCTACAGACACTACAGAAAGAAAGAAAGAAAGAAAGAAAGAAAGTTTTGTTGTCTTTTCTTAGAAAGCCCGTTGATTAATTACAACTATCAGCCTGAAGACCTCCTGGTATGGTTAGACAACCTCTCCTCCCTAACCCTTCTCTCTTTTTCTCTAACACACACACTCACTCACACGCACACACACTCTCACACCTACTAAGAAAACAAAACCCCACTAATCATTTGACGCCTCTGCTTTGTAGATGGGGCCCAGTCATTATCAGGCCTCAGCAGTGTGGGTTTTTGTTGGTTTTAGTTTTGCATCCTCAATCAATCGCTAACAGGAAGAGCTTTAATCAGGGTTTTAATGCAGCAGTACAAGAGGTGGGCTGGCCCATTGTCTGGGTCTGAAAGGCTGATCAGAGGGGAGTCCTCTCACGTTTCTTTACATTCACCTGCTGGGCCCTATTGGGTCTCTTTCTAAAAGAAAGGGACAAGGGAAATGAATAAAGAACACAGGCAAAGTGTGGGTCTGCTGAACCAGCCTATGGGTTAATCAAGGAGCTACTTGTCATCTCCACAGAGTCTCACAGTTCTGGCGGTTAAGCTCGCCCCTTCTCTTTCGTATGCCAATTCAAACACACTGAGGAGCTGGGCTGGGATGAACAACAGCGGCCCTAACACAAGCATGAGCTAATAGTACTCTGAAATGAATGTATGAAGCGAGGGTGGGAGGGTGCTGATAAAGGAGGACAGAGAAAGAAAACTTTATGAGTTGCAGAGAAACACAATTTTGAGAGACTGAATATATGAGAAAAAGAATGAAATGAAATCTAAAATAGATTCAAAAATATTGTACAGCAGGAAGATGTGTTTTTCTGAGAGTTATTCTGTTAAAAACAAACACTGCAAATATTCTGAGTAGCTCTGCCCAGACTGCAGTAGAAGCTTTGCAAATCATCTGTATATCCAGTTTGCAAAATGCTTTGGAGAAGCAAAGCAGAACTGATATTTCAATATGAACTAGTATTCCAATATTTTGTACATTTTGTGATATTCAGATTTTTCTTTGCATCTGAGGCACTTTGGTAAGTGCTGCTTATGGCCCAAAGGGAAGAAAGTTCAATATTTTAAGCAAAACTTGCAAAGGTGACATGATTTTAGACTTTGGATTTCTATAAAAATCATTAAAGAAGAGTTTTATCATGAAATTGTTGTTTGCAAAGGTGCAGTGGGGCAACGTTTGCTAGACTTAACAGTCTATTAAATGATGCTCTTACCCCATCTAGTGAAAAGAAAGAGTAACTCAAATCATTAGAAAAAAAAAGAGTGAGCGAGTTTATGTGTGTGAGTGCTTGTGTGTTTGGGGGTTTCTTTTAAATGACACTCTCAAGAAACACAATTAAAATGGGATGTGGATGTAACAACATAAGTGGAAATGTGATGCAAGTACTGTGTGTGTGGAAATTAAGGCAAATGAACAAACGCATAAAAGCGTATTATTTCTAGTGCTGATTATATTAATTTCTAATTTTACTTCCCCTCAGTAGTCCTCATACAAAGACCACAAGAGGGCATTATTTAATCAGGGTGGCGTGTCACTGTTTACTACACATTACACTGAAGTTGTAGGAATATGTACAGTTACAATCCTGTTCAGATAAACAGTCAAAAAGACAAGAATGAGGATGTGTATCTATAAATATTTTTTCCAAAATGTAATCGTTCTGTATTATTATTATTATTTTATTATTATTATTATTATTATTATTGTTGTTGTTGTTGTTGTTGTTGTTGCTGCATGTATGGATCTAAAATTAAGGTGACTTAATGTCCCAAGAGAAAATACAAAAAGTCTTCTTTAAATTACAATCTAAATCATAGCAGAACTAAATTATAAAAATGGCAATAATTACCTTTAACTTTTAAAACTTTAATTTTAAAAAAAAATGCTGTAATGTTAATTATTATTTGTTTGTTGTAATCAAATTTAACTGGGTAAAAATCTAAATGATTATTTTTTTCCATCAATATGTTTTCTGTAGAAGTTCCACCCAACATTTATGATGTTTCCGGAATAAAATGTTTGCAATTTGTTCTGCACAGAGAGTGCTTTGGAATTATGCGTGTACTTTAAACGTCAGATTTGTCAGAGACAATGTAGACTGGTGACTAATGGCTGATCTACCTGACAGGGCTTTTTGTCGAAGTCCACAGGAAGCCTTCAGTCCTCTCCAGCTCAGATTAATGCATTTATAAGAATGCCCTCTAAGAAAAAAGGGTGGTGGCAATTAGGAAAATAAAAGCGGGGAGGGTGCCATAGATTACAGCAGGAACACTTCAATGCCCAGCTTTTGCATCTCGATTAGAGGAGCCAAAAAGAGTACTTCTATTAGTTAATAATAGTTAAATATATGGATTTTTTAAAAGAAATAAAAAAGATTATTATTATTTCACAAAAATAATGCATTAAAAAAACTATTTATTTTAAATATTGTTTTTTTCTCCATGATCATTGTACCAAAATAGGTGTAGTTTTTACACAACAGGCTTTTTTGGTTTTTTATCTGTGCGTAATTAAACTGAGTTTAATTTTAAAGTGAGTCATTTAAACAAGTAAATCTGAGCGTGAAATTCAGTACAAATCAACACTGAGTTTAATTAATAACGACTGTTTTTAAACACACTAGAGCATGCTCAAACTGAGGGAAGAAAAACAGTGTATGCAAATGTGCTCTGGTTTTATTCACTTCCATTTTACAAGCTGCATCTGAAAGCTTATTTAGGTCGATTTGCCGTGTTTAAGGGTTTATTTTGACAGGCCCTTACTGCAGAAGGTCAGCAATTCACCTGTAAGTTGAGAATTTACCCTGACTAATTTTTGCCGTCCTTTAGGTGCAGTCTGCCAACGTCCTTTGCATTTTAATGCAGACAACCCAATTATTAAATCTTAGAGGGCTTTTTTTTTTTTGTCTGAAATAAATGGTTTTGGTTGCTGGGCAACTTGACTTGATCAAACGCAGCTCCCCCTCCCCCAATTTGAAGCTCATAATTCTTCATCTATATTCAGGCACCTCGTTCTTAATTAGATTAAGATGCATAACCCCCCTCTGCAAGCTAATTCACACTGATGCACAGCCCTCATGTACGCGTACACACACACACACACACACACACACGCACGCACAATGCTTTTGTGATGGTACAAACCCATTAAAAATGTGGCTATCGAGGAAAAGTGTTGATTTTTTAAAGTAGAAAATTTAGAATAAACAAAAAATACTTTATTTTTCATAAATTCAACAACAATTATAAAAGTAGTAACCAGAATGTACTGATCTATTACTTGAGACACTGGGGATTAATTTAGTTCCATAACTGCAATTATTTTACCCTAAACATTGAAGAAATTATAGAAGAGATATAATAGATTTTTTAAAAATAAAACAAAACAAACAAAAATCTAGTAATAATAACAATCCAAACTATACCCTAATATTATATTTTTATGTTCAAATAGAGTAGGGCACAGAGAACAGTGCCCAGAGATTGGTCACACAATATTTTATGTGTACAGCGTTTCACTCAAATGACCCGGCTATTTGGAGAGGTGAGGACATTGTACATTGATATAAAGGGTCATTTGGAGGACTTGTTGGAGCATTGTACAGTAAGGGATTGGATTTTCACCAGAATGGCTGCACCTTAACATCACTCTGTCTGTCCTCCTCTACATTCTCCTTAAAGCCTAAGGTGCTCAGAATGATGGAGGACAATGTGTTTTTCATTCCCTGGTGATTTAAACACTGGCAGACATTTAAAAATGAGTGCACATGATTTTGTTTTATAAATAAAGCCGTTATATCCAAACTCACTGAAGAAACAAAGGAAAAAAAAACCTGAAACATTTTTACACTGTTTGAATTTGTCTTCAAGGTAAAGCTAAAATGGGTCATTTAATTTGCTCCAATCCTCAAAGGTGTGACTTAGGAGGAAGCGGCTGCATAGGAAAGCCAAGGACAGTTGGATTTACCGTAAAGAGCATGCTAGTTGTGCTCTCCCTAGAGCTATGTCTTTGATTGAATACTGAAATGAGTTGAAATGTCACAAATCTCTACTAGTATGCTCAAAATGAAAATTGGCCTTGGGGGGGTTTTAAGCTTCCCATTAAGAGCGTGCTTAACATTCTGTTAAATGTGACTGGAGTGCATCAAAAATACAGCATAATTACGTGTCTCTGTGCACTCAAGCAAAATGTCCCTAAAAATTCCTCAATGCTGAGCAACTGACTGTTAAAATGCAAGAGACCTTAAAATCGGGCCTCAACGGGAATGATGTGAGAGTAAAGCCAAAGGGCAGTAGGGTTCAAATTAAACCTGCCAATAGGAGGCCAAATTGTCATGTAACTGGCAAAAGAAAAAGAAAGTGGGTGAATCCTGTTTTCCTACAGAATTTCCATGATTTAAATTTAAATACAAATATAAATGGTATCAGGTTGAAACTGGAGCACCAAAACGCTTGTGTTGTAAATGTTAAACTGTCTGTTTTCAACAGATTCCTTTGTAGCCTACATCACAACACATCTGACAACTTTTAAGTCAAATTAGAGTATGTGATGCTTTTTGCAGTGCCTTGTTTCATTTAAGAAAAAAATTAATTCTGCCTTTATATCAGCATCCCCTTCCCAGTCTGGTAATGCCCGTCTGTCTCCGAATGCAACTGATTTGATACAACCGCACTCCTTCCTATTTACCCTGATCTCTCAGGTAGCTTTATTTTCAGGAAACGGGAAAATGACTATCGCGCCTGTTTAGTATTCACGTCACGCAAAGTGGGTCTGTGTTCCTCATTTAGTTCTGTACAGTACAGCTGGGGAGCTGTCCAGCACACAGCGGCAGTATGCAAATGAGTCTGGATTTGAATGGAGATGGAGGTAGACACAAAGCTCAATTAGAGACAGAGAAGAGAAAGAGGCAGTGGGGGAGCACTAAGTGTCTGAAGGGGAGGGGGAGGGGGAAAAAAAACAAAAACCTTTGACTGCTTAATGCCAACCTGAGAAAACCAGTGTACGGACACATTCAAACACAAAGGGACACACAGATGTGAATGCGCTTAAATAGCCAGACAGATTTCTAAATTCTTCAGACAGGCAGCCGATCTCTGAGGGGCTCAGACAGCTCAGCTCTGTGATGCCTTTCGCTCACACCAATCACACAGAGAATATCCCACATCATCCATATCACACATTTCAAAACAAAAAAAAAAAGAGAGAGAGAGAGGCAAGCACAGGTGCACTCCTCGCTTTTGTTTAAGCTCAAAGAGAGAGTCGCACATGTGGTTAAAAAAAAAAAGAAAAGAAAAATGAGGTGGTGGGGGGGGAGTGGCCGCCATTTTGTTCCTGGATGCCCAGCAGCATTGCATCACCTGACCCAGTGCCTGCATGACTGTCCTTGGAGGAGTTTCTGACATCAGCACTGCCACTTATGGTTGCCATAGCAACCTGGGTGCCAATTTGGATGGGGTGGGGTGGGGGTGTTATTGGATGCTGCAGGATGGAGAGCAGAAAATTAATATGCACATGCGGAGAGTCGGAATCGGGATTTAATTGTTGGCGTGTGAAGCTGAAATGGATTGAAAGCTGCAGCAAACAAACACGAGGAATATCAGGGTGAGGGTGGGAAAAAAATGGATTAGGCAAGCTCATTCTGGTAAATCATCTGCATCATTGTCAAGGTTATATTCAGATTATTTCCTCTCGTGCTAGAAAGTAACTTCATAGATGAGATGAGGAAGGTGGGCCACGGGGTGGGGATTATCCTCCTCCAGCTTCTCCTCGCCTCCCTCCTCAGCATTATCACCGCCATGAATAGTTTACAAAGCTGCGTACAGCCGAGGTGATGGTTCACACGGCATCTGCGGCTGAATTTTAGCTGACTTTGTGTCCGTGAATTGCAATCATTTCAGCAAGCCTGAAAAGGTTTTCATATGCAGCTGAAATATAACAGGCAGGAGTGTGGGCTCGACTCTGGGAAGATGAGACTAACTCGATCAGGGAGGCTCAAAGATCATTCAGTTGATCTGGCAATGCCACAAAATCACCCAAGTTTGATTTCCCATAAAACACTGCCTGTCAGATTGCATAGGAGCAACCTTTACTCACAGGGACACACACACACACGTCTGACCTAAAACTGTGGCATCTCTCCCTTCAAACCACCCATCACATGAACATACATACTCACAGGGAGGCAGATTTCACTTGCTGCCTCACCATCAAGGCAACATTTCTTTTGTAAATAGTGAAGGCACAGGATGAAGTGATGAAGTGTCAAAACAGAAAAAAATTTCTCCCCATCTATATATATATATATATATATATATATATATATATA
>VVHJ01026145.1:0-12199 GCA_015107715.1 Tylochromis polylepis
TTTTAGATAAATAGCTGCATTTAACTTTGTTGTATGCAAAACTTGTGCATAGGATTTTAAAATGTACAATTTATATTTGCATTTCAAGTTATGAAAATGATTCGTTAAACATGTTCGTGGTCGTTACAGTAAAAAACATAACTTTTTTCTTCTCGGATTTTATGTTTTTGTCTGATTCTAGATCAAATACAGTGTGTCAAAATGAAAAAATAACAGTAAATTCCTACATGTGAGGTTGTGCTGAAAAGAATGATACCAAACAAGGCGAGGTAAACCGTTTGTAAAGGTGAAATGTAGAGGTCAAACCAAAAGTAGTCAAAAACGGCCGATTATACCCTGGAGCCCAGAGGTTACACATTTTTTTTTTAAAGTAACGCAATAGTTACTTTTCCAAGTAATTAATTACTTTTATAATATTGTAACTCAGTTACTAACTCAGTTACTTTTTTGAAGAAGTAACTAGTAACTATAACTAATTACTTTTTCAAAGTAACTTGCCCAATACTGATTGGGGAGCAAGGACGACACGTTTTTTTTTTTTATCATCTCTGCATAAACTTTCATATAAACATTTAAGTGTCTGCAAAGAGATTAAAGTTATTCTGAGCCTTATTGTTGAGTAGTTTAATAAAGAATAAAACATGAGATTTTTTTTCTAGGTCTTCATAATTTATGGCTAGAAAAGTCGTTATCTGTAAATTATAGTTCATTCTCTCCATCGCTTGTCTTCCTTAAGCAACACATCCAGCTGGGGGCGCCGCTGCTTGTTTTTCATTGTTTGCCTTGAACTCCTGTTTTTCATTACTTCACAACATCGCTTCCTCCCTGTGGGTCACCCGATGTTGACAAGAGTCCCCCTCATTGTGCCATGACGTAAGAGCTGTGTGCACTGCAACAAAGATGGGGAATCCACAACACACACACTCACACAAAACCCTGTTTCCGTCACTTCAGAGGACATTCCCTTACATTTAGGTGAATTCTCTTTACCTTATACTTAACCCTCAGAGTCATGCTAACATTTACAGGTCACGCTAATATTAGCAAATGTAAGTGTCATGTTTTCAAACCTTTGAAACGTCACAGCTTTCACAACTGTCAACTTTTTTTCTTTTTTTCTTTCTTTTTCTTTTTTTTAACACAGCGACGGGAGTAGCCTAATTTACATACACACCTGGAGTTTCTGTAACGTCACAGTTAGTGAAAAGTTGCTGGAAAATTCCTGTGAAGAATTTTCCTGAATATCCTGAATTTATGATTATGAATTGAAATGTAATATATTTATAATGCTCGCAGGATAACCACCTACACTATGAAGCTGCATCAAATCAATAAAAAAAATGCAAATACAATATGAAGCATATAAAATATGTAAAGAAAACACTACTTATATTAATAGTGATGGTGACTGTTTGTCTTTATTTTTAAAAACATAACTAAAATTCACTGTAATTCTTATTTTTTTTGTGTATATTCTCTAAATAACATAACAATTTTATAAATCCTTTGAAAAAAAATACTTATTTGCCATTTCAGATATACAGACACAGTCTTTTTTTTTTTTTTTTTTTTTTTTTTTTGAAAATTTTTTTTTTTTTTTTTTTTTTTTTTTTTTAAATAAACCATGTGAAAAATACGGCTTTTTATTTAAAAAAAAAACTAAAACTATCACTTAAAGTAATAATAATAATAATGGTAATAATAATAATAACTAGGCAGTCTATGCCGCACAATAATTAAAACATGCTTAAGAGCAGTACAAGACAAAATTTAGACGGCACAAAAGCAGAACTGTGACAAACCCGGTCCTAGCTGACACAGGTTGATCCTGATCTTGTGTTTAACAAACAATAATTTTACAGAACCCGAGACTGCTTTGTATTTTGACAAAACGAAAGAAACTCAAATTTTATTTTATCAAGTTTAGTCCTGTAGAAGTTACAGTTTTTTAAATGGTGTGATGCGTTCTTTTCATTTGTTTATTAGCAGTTTGTTAGCTCTTTAAAAAGAAAAGTGAAAATTACATATTTTTTAAAAGTACAGACAACAATTTGCACCTAAAATACTTTTTTTTCTTTAATCAAAGAAAACCCCTAACTCTCTGATGCATTTTTTTATTCATTTTGGGTTTTTTGTTCTTTTCTGGTTAATGCCTTAACTATATATATATATATATATAGATAGATAGATAGATAGATAGATAGACAGGCAAATTTAAAAAGCACTATTGGTTAAGATGTGATACATTGAGCCCAAACTAGTACAACTGCACGATACTATTTTGCCTTAATGTGATGTTTACTTTTGAAAGAGCGTGATCTCCTAAGCTTTCCAGTGAACAGAACAGACCCTGGTATTTATAAATCCGAAGGGTGTTAGGGAAAAGCATTCTAAAAGTTTAGTTTTGATCTGTAACAGGCAAAAAAAAAAAAAGAAGAAAAAGACAGAAATCCTCCCTGTAGCTTAACTGTTTTTGAACTCACTGAAACCCAAACACGTTAGAAAGAACTCTGTGCCGATATCTAAAGCTGGATGTTTTTATAAATCCTAAAAAGAATAAAGAATACTGTCCTTACATAGTTTGTGCAGAAGAAACGTGGAACGTGGGCATCGATCTGTTTCCATGGCACAATTACCACCTTGTGGCTGATGGTACAAAAATCAGTCACGCTAACGGCTTATTCGCAGGATTTCTCTAATACAAAAAAGCAGCTTTTCTTTTGGGTTTTTTTTTTTGTCTGAAGTTGGAGTGAAAAATGCACAGTGGATGTGACACAGGTTGTTTGTTCTAAAGAGACAAAAGAAAGCAGGGAAGTTTTGGTTCACAAGTCGATGTACACAGTCGGCAAAGAGGTTTATGGAAGTAAATAAAATGGAAGCCATTTTTATTTTAAAACGCTCATGCCATTGAAGGAAAATTTGAGGAGATCATTTTCAAAGCTCAGTTTCCATTTACTGAGGGTGACTTTTGCTTTTATAACACGCAATTTATTTTCTTCAAGGGGTACACAGCATGTGAGTCGCCACTTACTTTAATGGTAGAAACTGAATTTTTTAAAAAAAAAAATAAAAAATAAAACAAAGCGACCAGCGCGTAGAAGCGCATGCATACACTCCCTAAGTGAGCATTAGTTTTACCCTTGGCAGGAAACGCAGCACAAGATCAAGTGTTCTGTTCCTGCAGATTTCTAGTTTAAGTTAATTTGAGCTCGGGGAATCCAGTGTAATTAAGTTCTGGGATTAATATGTGGAAATGTATTTGGTTTTGTATCCTTCCCTCTTAAGCATGAGAGTGAAATAACAGAAGAGACTAGCACGAATTAAAAAAAAGGAGAAAAAAAAATCAAAGCAATCCCAAACTCCCTGATGTAATTATTTCCTATTCACATTATTATTTTTTTATTTTTTCTGGACGATGACATTAATGACTTTGAGGGAGAGGGATGAATCGGGGCTCTGTTTGGAGCCAGTGGAGGGAATCAGATGGGTAAAAATATTGCTCTGCCTCAGCCTAATGTGCAGTTGTTTGAGATTTTCAAAAGTGAATTCAAATGATTACTTTGTTTAATTGCTTTCTTTTAATATTTTGAGCGCATTTGTCATTCGAGGGAGAGTCGGACAGTGCTCAGATCAAAATCCTTACGCCCAGCCGAGATGCTGCAAAAAGGAATTTCAGGCTATGCTGTGCACTGCATAAAGTACTGATAAAGATCTTCATACCAATTATGCTCTTCTGTCATCGCAGATGTTCCTCTTGAGATCCCCCAAAGTCAAAAATTCATCTTTGCGTGTACTTCCCGTTTGACTTTCAGAAACTCCATTCTCGGATCATGGATCTGTCTGCGGCAGATTTGCTCCTGGAGCCAGAGAGAAGCAAGGCTTTCCTACTTTCCAGGAATGCAGACTCCCCCTCTAATGTAAGTCTAATGGGAAACATTAAATTGACTTTTTTTTCCCCCTACCCATATAACTCATCCGAGTGTTGCAGCACAACTATACCCCCATCTCCCATCAAGAAATCATTCCAAGATATTAAAATACAGATCTAAAATCCGAAGCCGTGACCCCTCCTGTGCTCTCAGCAGGAAAAGTCGGCAGTATCACTTGGCACTAAGAGGAATATATCTTTGTCATATTACCAGAAAACCATCGATTGAGACTCGTCTTCAGTAAAAATGACTCCACAGGACACTCTGGTACATTAATCATCTTATATATTATGCATTAAGGCCCGAAAATGAGTTTGCTCCATTCTTTTGCCCTTTTACCCCTCTGAGGATGCCACCTGATAAACCCTAATGCGTGCCATTGGAGTGGAAAAAGAAAATGAAATAATAATGGGCCGAAGAGCAAATTATGACTCATCTTGTAATCAGGATGAGCAAAACCTCTACATATCCTTAAGCAAGCCGTGCTAAGTGACACGCTCACAAATATGAGATTAGAGAATTGAAAACTAAGCCATGGATTTATCAGATTCCTCATCTTAAACGCCACTGTAATTGTCAGATTGTCTGCAGGGAAATGCTAATTGGACAAACATCTGCTGCGGTGTGGTGACTGCACACGAAAGTTGATTGATATAGGTATTTCTTTAAGTTTGAAAAGTGCAGTACATCTGCAATTTAGTCGACTTCCCTGCAATGTTTGATTGGAGTGTCGAGTTGTTGTTAAATACCTTTCATCACAAAATCAACAGCATGATGGCAATTAGATATGCAGCAGTACCCAACACATACACACTTTTGATGTGTAGTTAGACTAAAGCAGACTTAAGACTTATTTAACTCACAAACATTGTTAAGCGGCCATGTAAGTGACTCCATCTTAATGCTATGTCGCCTCTTTTCTGTCTCATAGGAGGTTCAGTTGAATGGAAAGGCAGGTCTCCCTGTGGCCAAATGTCTGAGCCAGCTGAGCCTGACAGTGCCAGCGCCTGTGTACCCACGCAGCAGCTGTAGCAGCAGTGAGCTGTCGCTGTCGAGCGCGTGCAGTGAATTCTCCAGCGGCTCGTACACCTGGAATGATGGACGCTCCTGTGGGAAAATGGTAAACCACCTCGCTCATCAGGCTCATTAGGGGTGCTTTAGTCTTTATTTCGAGACCTTAATTAACCCACAACCTTCATGCATGAGTTTGCTGATTATGTTTCCAACTGGCGTTTAAAGCTTCTGAGAAAATGTAGGATTTAATTTTCAAGGAAAGTCCTGCACCATCATAATTCAAAGCATTTAAAATATGTGCCGGAATAAAAATAGCTTGCATGCAAAAGCCAACAACGTCATGATTTTCTTTTCTCAGTTCTATTGCATTACGTATTAAAGAATATGTGTTCTTACTACACAGAGACTGACTCCGCCTCCTTTCTCTTTCCCATTTAGTCATCTCTGACGTGGGAGAAGAGGCTGAGTTTGGGTTCGTCAGCCCCTAGTAATATCTGTGCTGCCCAGGAGGAGCACCTCCCCACAAGACGTAAGGAGAGCCACATACTGGAAGGACTGAGAAAGCTCCAAAGGAGGAAACACAGGAGCTCCTCCTGTTCCTCCAAGGTCTCCAAGTCAGGCTACAAAGACTGCATGAACTCCAATGAGGGCATCTACTCGCTTGGCATCAAGAGTAGCAGTAAAGGGGTGTCTAGGCCTACCCATGTGGGGAGAACTGCTCGGGCAAAGCAGTTCGCTTATGATTCTGATGATGCAGATGATGAACTGGCACATTCTAGTTGTAGAGATAACATCCCCACCAAGGACAACTGGTTTCACTGTAAGAAGCTCTCACACAGCATCTCAGACAGTTTATGTAGCTGGGAGGGAACACAAGACAGCGGAGGTGACACTATCTCAAGTCCTGTGGCTACTAAACATCCTTCTGGCTACGACTCAAAGGAGCAGCCTGAGAAGCTCATGAGTTTTATTAACAGCCTTCTCCCTGAAGGAGGGCGGCTATCAGCTTTTACGAGACCGTCAAAGCTGCACCTCACCCCTACTGAACCAGAAGTTCCCCGTCTCTCTGATGCAGATGATCTGGAGGAGCTAAAGTCTGAGTCAAATGACATCCGAACGTCCTTTAGCCAGCCACCAGAGCAAGCCGAGAGGGACTCGAAGAGGCTGTCAAGAGATGCTGCCAAGCTGATCACACAGCAGTGCTTGCGGAGAGACCAGGTTCGTACCCAGTCTGCAGATGGAAGACCCAGGCCTTTCAGCCTGATTAAGGAGCCCAAAGTGGCCAAATGCACACAGTCTGAGGAGAGCGTGTTGGCAATATTTGACGCAGAAGGAGAACCTATTGAACTTTGTGCAGAGAAACTTGCAGCAGCTGCTGGGACTCGAAAAGACATTCAGGGTAGCAAAGTAGCTCCTGACTACACAGAACTGGTGCCCCAGGAGAGGCCAACGAAACAGAAACCCTCAAAATCTAGAAACTACAGTGTTCTTGAGTCTCCAGAGAAGCCATCTGAATATCAGATCAGGACCCACAAACCAAGGGAGCAAAGCGGTAGCAGGGAGGGAAGTGCAGAGAGGCTGTCAATGCAGCTGACTCCACAACGGAAACTTATCAAACCACCAAGCAACCGAGCTAGTAAAGGCCATTCCATCCCTCCCATGAATGACGCTGCTGGTTCCAAATCCAGTAGTTCAAAGATACCTGGTAGTAATAAACCTTCAGGATCCCCACTGAGATTATCTAAGGGCTCTGCCACTGAACCAAGTAACAGCGGGAACTCAGGACCCCCTGGGCAGGAGAAGTCCCCCTCCTCTCCGACAGTTAAAATGTCCAGATTCATCAAGACACCAGGAGCCTGTATTCAAAGCCCAAAAGCGGTGAACTCAAAGCTCCCCAGCAGGGCCGAATGGAATAAGGGCTCCTCATCAAGTTCCCCTCACCTCTCAAGGAGGCACCTGGAGTATGCTGACAATGGCGAACAGCCAACCAGAGACAAACACTGTGAAAACAGCAAAAATAAACTCAGGTCCCCTTCTCCTCCCCCTCCCCCGGGCCGCACCACCTCTTTACTGATCAGACCAAATTACGAGGGGTCGCCTCAAGCACATAAAACAGGGGTGACTCAACCATCCACACCAGCCACTGTGAGGGGCCCACCCCCAAGTTACCACACCTCACTTTTACCAAATATGCAATCAACACTACCCATCAAGGATAAAGACTGTTTAGACTTGGATGCAGGCTATGGGACTGCACTTGCACCTCAGAAACTGGTTGACAAAACCAGTCAGCACCTTCAAAAGTCCCCTGCCATGACTAAGACACCTGCTAAAGGCGCTTCCAAGGGGATGACCACGAAAGACTACCTCCCTTCTGCAAACTCAGGGTGTGCTCGAGAACCTGAAACGGCACCTAAAACCTCGAAGAATGTCCCTCCTCCCTACAGTGCCCTCAGAGGGTCCTCATTTCAGAACTCACCTGCAAGCAAAAAAGGATCTGCTAATGAAAATGTCCATCAGTCAGTGCAGAAGACCTCAATTAGTTTACCTGTTTCACTTCAGGACACACCTCAAGGTCAGACAGAGCCACAAACTGGCAAAGCTGTAGAGAGCTCTATTATTATGTCCCCTAACCTAGCAGAAAAAGCCTCAAAGACTCGCATCCCAATGGGCTTTAAAGCATTTTTAAAGTCTCCTCCTACCCATAAAAATAGTCCCTCTATACCAGGCAAACAAGAGAAAGATCATATCAACTCGGTCTCCAAGGAGATCGTGACTTCAAATGCTTCTACCCAGTGTGACAGCTTGCAGACAGAGTATAATATTGATTCGCCATCCAAGATGTCTGTTACAGAGGGGAAAGGTGAAATCCAGTGTAGGTTACTGGAAGAGAAATTACAAGCTCCTGTGCTGCCAGAGGAAGGGGGTGTTTGCGATAGTGGGAAAAGGAGTAGTCAGCTTTTTGGCAGATCCATATCTATTACTGCCAAACCTCATTTAAAGCCAGCGTTAGGGATGAACGGAGCAAAAGCTCGTAGCCAGAGTTTCAGCACCAACTACATTGAAAAACCAAGCATCAGTTCCTTAGATGGGCCGGGAAAAATCAGAACTCAGATCATTACCAACTCTGGTGAAAGGGGGAACTCTCTGTCGAGACAGAGTTCCTTAGAGGCGCCCTGTGCTGGGTTAGCAGAGAGCCCTGTCCATTCCCCAAGGAAAAGACTTAGCCACTATGGAGGCATGACAGGGTCAAATAGTCACGGTATCCTCCCTGAGAGAGCTTCGAAATCAGGTTCTAAAGTTGAGGGGTCACAGGCCACAGGGAAGGGGGAAGCGGTCATGTCACCTTCTCAGAAAGTGGTTCGTAGTTTACCCATCAGTGATAGGACTGGTTTAAACATCCGTAAGCCATCGAAAGTTGCCTCTCATCCACAGTTTCATCCTCCGTCCTCTTGTGTCTACGGCTTGGAAAATCCAGTTAGAGAGACAGACGACAAAGCAGCAACCCCTAATGAGCCAGACTTCAGCAGGGAAGGCAAAACCCAGGCGGACTCGCCAAACAAACACCCAGATATGGAGGAGAAAAAAATCAGCCCAACAGTCAGCACTATTGAAGAGAAAGTCATGATGGGAATTGAGGAGAATGTGCAGAAATGTCAAGAACAGGAGAAGGTCGCCGCAAACGAGGCCAAACAGAAGACGGGTCCCTCTCTGGCAAACTGGTTTGGCCTCCGTAAGAGCAAACTTCCAGCTCTGAGTGGTAAAAAAGCCGACTCCCCCAAGGGAAAAGAGGAGAAGAAAGAACTGAAGATCGGATCAGTTCTTGGAGGCAAACAGATGAAATCTGACAAGAAGAAGGACAAGAAGAAAAATGATAATCAGCAGAAAGAAAGCCAGGAGGTGCAGGGACTGTCTGAGATGAACAACAAGCTTAGCTCCATTATGGACCACTGCAACAATCAGATGGGTCAGATTGCCAGTCAGATCCAGTGTACGACAGCCTTTATTGGAAAAGACCAGTTCATGAAAGAGCTTCTTGGCAGGTGAGTCAGCAACACCTTTGTCATTAAGAAAATCAAGTATTATTATCCTAATTGATCGGATGCTGTGCTGATTATTTCCTGTCACCGAGCTTTCTCAGAGATGCCTTTCTATCAAGTGAATCAACGTTTCAGAAGCAAAGCGGTAGCTCTATTACATTAAACATGAGCGATCCCTACATTAAGCTTGTGTGTTCAGAGAAACACAAACAGCAGCTGTCTGTTTGAGGTGTGACTCTTCACTAGTTTCTGGATCAGACACATAGTCAGCAACACTCAGGATTAATGTATGTTTAAGCTACAGTCAGCTACTCTCTTTGCTGCCTTCCTTTTCAAAACCCAGCTGACAGATTTTTATCCTTCAAACACTTGTGAGGTACCACTTCATGCAGGTTGTTAACCGTGTGATGACATTTCTGTGTGTTTCTGTGTGCGTGTACACGTGTTTGCCTACTCGTTTGTGAAGCGAAAGAGCGGGTCAACGCAATTTATCAGCAGTCTCGCTTTCTACCTGCTGAGTTGATAAAAGAAGTAGTCGGCACACAGACATGAAAAACAGATCAAATCTTATTTCCTCACAGGACTGCTGTGAAGGGCAACTCCGTGGCCACATCGCCGCCTGGGCTCTCCACACCCAAGAAACACAGCGAAACGAAGGGAGATATGGAGATCTGTCCAGATACTGCTGTAAGTGAGCAAACATGCACTGCTGACTTTGTTACAGTGGTGTTTGGGGCAAGCTTGTTTGCAGTGCACACATACATGCAAAATTCCCATAGGTTTTCACACTTGTACAGTATGAACATGTTCAGAAACAGATCCACAACACCTCTGCCTCTTCACCATCACATCCCCTGAAGGCTCAATATTGATTCGCATTGTGTTCTGACTCAGCCTACAATTCATCGCCTACTTTTTTTTTTTATTATCAAACCCAGTCCTGTGTTGTTGTTGTCTCCACAAGGCTGAATGTTTTTAAGCTATATTTCGCACAGAGGCAGCCATCAGGCTATGGATGTAATACAGACTTAAATTGGGCTTCTATTAGCTGTTTGATTCTGTAAATCATATCAGTGCACTTTGTAAGCAAAATGCTAAAATCATGACCTTGTGGGTTTATTCTTTATTACCTGTCAGTCAAAATGCCAAAATATAATGGAGAGTCTGAGAGCTTGAGAGAGACTGAAAGAAGGGAGACGGCAATAATAAAAGAAACTAAAAGGAGCAGTCTCAACAGGGGGAAAAGAATGACAGTCTCACCGCATAATGTAGGAAATTTAATCCAGATGATGTGAAATTTTGATAACATGGAGGAGCCCCTTATCGCAGGCACTCAATTTGACAAAAGAGCCATTTAATACCATCCTCCAAGCTTTCCGTCTATCTTCTCCCCACAGAAATACAACAAAAGAGCCACACTTTATGACCTACAAGCTCCTTTTACACCACCCCCAAAACCACATTTTTAAAATAACCTAATTAAAGTAAGGCAGAAAGTCTATGACAATTACCTTCTTTCTGAACAAAACTTTCAACACATTTCACAAAGCCAGAAGCTTGTCCATTCCTCTGAAAAGTCATATAGTACATGAATCAGTTTAACCAATCCTTTTCATCCACAATTTTCTTTTGAAAATTACCTAAAAGAAAGCCTTTTAAATTGATAAATGTTAACAGCGTATATACAAACAAAGCTGCATCTATACTTTCTAATATATCACTGATTATTTACTAGCGGTGCTAGTACCCAGAGTATTCAGGTGTATGTGGACAACTTAGCTCAACTCATCTGAAAGAAAAAATTAATCAGTTGCTAAGCAGCATAAATGTAACTATAAACATGCATAGGGATTTTGATTACATAAGTAGTAAAAAACTGAGAAAAGGCATGGGAAAATACCTGGACAAATGTTTGCATAAGCAAGAGAATTTTTTTTGTTGCTAGAAATAGTCACAGTAGCTCGTTAAGATTAGGATTAAAAAGTAAGAAATTATTACCTAACAGTGTACCTGTCAAATAAAAATTTAGATGAAGAAATGAAAACTAATAAACCTTGCACCATCTAGCTAAAACTAGCTAAAACCATTACACAAGCTAGCTAAAATTATGAATCAAACATTTAATGTATTACTACCAGTTGAAATTGTTAGGCAAAATATAGGTAAAGAAATTACATTTTATACATAGAAAATATAGAAAAACAGGTGAAATAGTTATGAATACAAAGTTTAATATACTGGTTGAAATTGTTAGCTAATTATAACAGATGGACAGTTGAAATGACTTGCTAAAATGATGAAGAAAAAGCAGAGCGTTAATAATTACTGGCTTAGCTGGCAGTTAAAAACTGTTCCTGCTAAATATGGTTGAACAAATTAGTAAATGATGTTAAGTATTTTAGCTTTAAATATAAATGCCAGATGAAATTATTAGCAAAATAAGAATAGATGACCAAGCTGTCAGTAAGCTAATAGTTATGGATCAGAGGTTGAGATATTTCACTAATGCTACAGTTATACTAGTCATTAGGACCACGTGCAATCAACTTGCAATCTCACTGCCTTTGAATGGTTATTTCAAAGTTGGGGACCGCTCCCAGTAAATGCATGCCAATCCATCTGAGAGTGATTGCAGTCAGTCTGAGCCAGACTGTGATTGTTTGGAGAGCAGTTGCTGCAACTTCTTGCAATCAGTTGACCTATGTGAAAAAATTCACTGCAGTTACTGAGCAACCACTGATTTTCTCTGTTCAAATAAGAAGGTTGCTGTCCTATTTGTACTGTAGTGTGACTGAATTTAACTGCTATGCTTGTTTGTTTGTTTCACTTTATTAAAGTCACACATGGGTCCATAGAAAATAAAATAAATACATACATACAGAATAAATAAAAACAAAAGAAAGTTTAAGGCAGATTCCACAATGTCACACCTTTACATAGAGGCTAGTACGCCAGTGGTTCCATAACTTTGAATAAAATCTAGCTGAACTTAGTTGAGGGTCAGTCAGAGATGTAATTATGCTGTTTCTGGAGTCCTTTACCCTACACATACAACTGTGCATTAGATTGCAAAATATAGCATGACAGGCAGGTACTCCAACATTAACAAACATTTGGCTTGCACCGCTCCACCTTGGCAACTTGAGCATCAACCTCATTCCATCATCATATAGTTTCTGCATGCTGCCTTCTCTGTGGCTCTTCCACAGATGAGCA
>VVHJ01026145.1:12219-26875 GCA_015107715.1 Tylochromis polylepis
ATATTAGCTTGAGCATACATTAAGCGGCGTTGTCTAAAAATGTCCATATCATCAGACAAATCATCAGATATGTAGTGACCTAAATATTTAACCGCAGTACACACTTTAAGAATGGATATGATTGGTTGCTAAGCTGAAAGTGTTTCCAGTTTAAAATAAGTTCAAATAAACATGTTTGAACTTGAAAAGTGGGAATGATGAAGGTGCTCTCGGGTCTATCTGACAAACCTTTAAGGGTGTGCCAGATGAAAAAAAGGTTTAAAATCTCTGCTTTATGTCATACCTTTGTCACTAACATGGAGTTTGCTCATTTTCTAGACCCTCATGATGACAGAGAAGATCAACCTAAAGGCTGAAAATGTAGAGGGACACATCCCAGACGCAGCTTGTCAAGACCACATGTTAGGTGAGTCTATAAGTTACTTTTCAGCCTTCCCTAAAGGCAGTTTAAATGAACAATATCTTTCCTCTTCTCTGATTTGAGTTGTTACTTTGCCTAAACTTCATGTCTTCTCTTCTCTGGGTTTCATACTCTACCTGCAAGTGTTTATCTCACTGAGTACAGGTTTTCATTTAGCTTACACCTGTCAAAAATCAACCGGTGCAACAAAGCATTAACACACTTTTACAGTTGCGATTTCCTGATGTGACTGACAACTCAATTCCGTCACCAACTGATTCCCCTCGCTGCCAGACTCACCATTACTGTGGGGAAATGACAGCGGTTGCAAACGGTACATTGACAATCTATTCAGGTGATTGATGTGCAGCCGGGTGATGTTTCACAATGCCTGAGCAGCTAAAGAAGTGAAAAAATAAATGCATCAAACAATTGTGAGATGAGATGATGACTGTTATTACTGCAGAGCGACAAACTCACATTGTAGATCGGTGACTCGGTGAGGGGAAGGGGGGGTGTAGGTGCTGTTTACTGGATGTGGAGTGCACCGTGTTCGTCACTCGCCTGTCACTCACTGGGGTTATTGACAAATTGTTTCACAGATTCATGTCAAAGTACATAATAGCATGCTTCTTGAAATGTAGCTCTATTGCAGGTGTGAATTTAGATTTGCTGATAGCAGGGTAGCGATTTTGTTTTCTGTCTTAGTTTTATTAAAATAAAGTAGATGGGTATAACCCCAGCCATTTTGATTTGGAGGGAAAAGAGGGGTGTGCAGATCAGTCAGAATCATTATTTTATTGGTTCCTTGGTTGCCAAAACTTGGGAGAACAATAAAAATGTAAATAAAATTGCTTATTCTGATTGCAAATGGTTAGGATGGCTGCACTATCAAATCATTTCGTGCCCTAATAGCTGTGGCGCGTTACATGTGCTATAACTGTAAGAGAGAAGAGATCGAAAATAATAAAAGATGTGAATGAAGTAAAAGTAAGAAGAGTATCACAAATAAAACTTAAAATAAATAGTATATTCTAAAATCTCAGAAACACTACAAGGAGCGGAAAACCATTGAAAACATGTCCTTCTTAGAAGCCGAGTTGGCGCTGCCACTTGGAGCAGCTGTCTGAGGATGCAAAAGACCCGAGGGCCAACCTGTACATGCGTGTTAAAAATGGAGCTGCAGGACAGCGTGTACTGCATGTAAAAGAGGTCACTTAAGGTGATGAAATTCCCGACTCTGTGATTCCTTTTACGCAGTGCAAAGCCTTATGGGTACTTTTTTCAAGCATGTAACTTTTGCATTTTTGTGTCATTTTCAGCTGTGATAGGTAGGATTTTTCAGAGAATGAAAACCAACTATCCACCAGACACAGCTGGTGAACATACACTGACTGGACACTCGATTAGCTACCCACTGCTAGTAAGAGTGTTGGACCCTCTTTTGCCTTCAGAACTGCTTTAATTTTTCATGGCACAGATTCACCAAGGTGCAACATTCCTCAGACTTTTCTGTCCATACTGACATGATAGTATCACATAGTTTCTGCAGATTTGTCGGCTTGCACATCCATGATGTGAATGTGCTTTATTTGCTTAAGATCTGGTGATTGTGGAGATCATTTGAGTACAGTTAACTTGTTGTCATGTTCAAAAGACCAGTTTGAGATGATATGAGTTTTGTAACAAGGCACCAACAGCAACCATGCGACGTTTAAAGACACACCTTTCTTCACCATTGTGATGCTCCTGAAAGGATATGAATCTTTGATTGCTGATGCTAGCTCAGACAACTTAAACAAGCCACAATGTACCGGCTGTACACTGAATAATGTGCTCATGTTACAATGTGCAGCCCCAGTGGCCTAATGGATAAGGCACTGGCCTCCTAAGCCAGGGATTGTGGGTTCGAGTCCCATCTGGGGTGATTTCCACCAGAGTGGCGCAGCGGAAGCGTGCTGGGCCCCTAACCCAGAGGTCGATGGATTGAAACCATCCTCTGCTAGGAATTTTAGCAGAGGAAATGAATAAATTTCATTAATGAAATGCTAATTTCATTAACGACTGCTCAGAGTGGTGGTTTCGTAAACTCTAGTATTGGGTTGGACCCCCCTTTAACCTTCTGATCAGTCTTAATTGTTCATGGCATAGATTCAACAAGTTGCAACAATATTCCTCAGAGATTTTGGTCAATGTTAATAGCATCACAAAGTTGCTGCAGATTTATGAGCTGCCAGTTAGAGTACAGTAAACTCATTGTCATGTTCAAGAAACCAGTTTGAGATTATCTGAGCTTTGTGACACGGTGTGTTATCCTGCAGTCAGCAGAACATGGGTGCACTGTGGTTATAAAAGGATGGACATGTTCAAGCTCCACCATTTCACCATCAGCAGCCAGAACTGTTGATAAGACAGGAAGGATCCTTGCTTTCATGTTGTTTACACCAAATTCTGAATGACGTGGCAGAAATTGAGACTCATCAGACATCTATTGTCTTGTTTGGGTGAGCCTGTGTGAATTATAGTCCCAGTTTCCTGCTCTTAGCTGACAGGAGCAGCACCCACTGTGCTCTTCTGCTGCTGTTGAGATGCTCTTCTGCATATCTTGGTCGTAGTGAGTGGTTATTTGACTTCCTATAGCCTTCCTATTAGCTGAATGTAGTCTGGCTATTCTCATCTGACCTCTGGCATCATCAACATGGTGTTTTTACCCAGAGAACTGCCAAACACTGGATATTTTCTGGTTTTCAGACCATTCCCTGTAAACCCTAGAAACGGCTGTTTCTGAAATACTCAGACCAACAATCAAGCCACATTCGAGTCACTTAACTCGACTTTCTTCCTCATTCTGATGCTCAGTTTGAACTTTAGCAGGTCGTCTTGCTCATGTCTACATGTCTAAATGCACTGAGTTGTTGCCTTGCTTATTAGATTACATATTTGCATTAATTAGCAGTTGAACAGATGTACCTAACAAAGTGGCCAGGGACTGTAGTTAAGAACTTAGACGCTAAAGAATCAGAAAGTTCCCCCAGGAGTTCCTCCAGGTGGAGATCAAAAGGGAGTAAAAACTGAATATTCATAGGTTTGCTAACAATAGCAATAAAGTCTTAGTCTCCAAGTTTAATGTAGCTTAACTAGATGCAAAAACTGGCCATTGTTCTCTGGGGTTGCATCTTAATTAGTCCTGTTTGTATGCAAAACATGCATGCTGGTGACAGTGAAAAATCTATACATCTGCCAGTTCTCACAATTAAAATAAATGTGTTTGTTAAGGCTGAGTGCAGATGGAAATAATCTCCACAGAAACACAGAGTTGGCAGATTGAGCTGCGAAGCTACGAATCAATCACAAAATACTTTTGGCTTGAGCCACTAATAATGGGTCTGAGCCATGTCACCAAAAATAAAAATGTTAATTGTCTGTGTTTTCTGGTTAACA
Source organism: Tylochromis polylepis (assembly GCA_015107715.1). Taxonomy (NCBI): domain Eukaryota; kingdom Metazoa; phylum Chordata; class Actinopteri; order Cichliformes; family Cichlidae; genus Tylochromis; species Tylochromis polylepis. The sequence continues at coordinate 16,061 of VVHJ01026145.1, forward strand.
GGCTGCCTTTTTTATATTCTGCCGACTAAGCGCTTCCCGACAGTGTGAATTAAATATTTAATAAAGGCTTCAGCTGTGGCTGCTCGTTGCTCTTCAGCACTGCTATAATGTCACGTCCCTCCAAAGTGCAGCATTCACAGGCTTTAATGCCAGGTAAACACATCAATCATATAAACAGTTTACATCCAGCCGGTTTATGATGCAAGCAGCTCGAGTTATGAATGTGGGCTTGGAGGTTCACTCCACATTGGTCAGTTATTGTACTGTGCATTAGAAGAATTTCCCTCAAGGCAGGTTTTTTTTTTTGTCCTCATAAAGGGACAATAAATAACGTTTTGACTGACCCAGGGCTCAAAATGACTCTAATACATCTGCAGAGGTTTGATGGCACTGTTGATCGATAGTAATAATTCAGCTATTACTTCACCAGGTGCTGATGTGTGTGTCGTTCAAAACTTACTTTGTAGACTTTTGTTTTTAGAAAATGGCGCTGCTTTTTTAAGACATTTTTAACAAGCACGAAAGCACAAAATGACAGAAAAAGACTGTATTCTTCAGCCAGAGAAGAATCATTTCAACTGGATGCTTGCTCCAGCAACAAAAGAGATACTACGCTCTGTTGTATTAATCCGGCCTTACAATTTCTGTTGTGTTTTTCTTCGTCGAATAAACCCATTTCCACGCAGAGGAGGCGGTATCAGTAAGGCAACTCTCTCTGCTCAAACCCTGGAGGCTGTATACAGAAGTGATAGGGAGCTCATGAAAAACTAGATTATGTCCGGTCGTTGTTCCCTCTGGGTAGAATTACTGTGGACCTTGTTATAGTTTGGTTATAGAGGGCATTTTGAACTGCCAGGCTTGGCATTCAATTACACAGCCGTGTAATCTATGGCTCTCTCTGCCTTTCGCTCCCATATACAAGTAAACATTCATGTGCATACGGAGGCTATGACATGCACTGAGATCAGGGTTTCTGTTTATTCCAGTACATGTAAGTGTCCTCAAGGGCTTGATAGTGGATAAATTTGTAACTAACAGGCCATCTGTGCAATGAACGTGGTGTATCTGTACATCCAAACACTTACTTAAGGACTCGTTTTCACAGCATGTTGCAAAATCTATTGAAAGTTGGCGACACGCACCGATTTTTCTTCTCAAAAACGCGCTCAACTATTCTCCTACTTTGTGCATCTATCAGCAATGCTTTTAAATTCAGATAATGTACATTTAAGTAATGTACTTGGCATCCTTGGTAGAAAAACGTCCAAAGAGAAAATGGATAGCTGGTATGAGCTTCACATCTAAGTGTAAATGTTGTTTTCTGTTTTTCTTTCTAGCGGTAAACTAATTCTGAAGTATGCCTGACGAAGTACTTGCAAATTCTTTTTAAAGCTCACTGTGAAGCACAGAAGCGTTGAAAGAAACCCTTTAAGCTTTAGTAACACTGAGAGGCAGCATCCGTAAATATCTATACATTTCTGAGAGACTGAAGAAAAGAAAACCTTCAGGTTTGCTTTAAGAGTTTTTAACAACCAATACTTGGAGATGCAGAACTGATGGTGTGAAAAAGTCTTGAACCTTATTTCCTTCTTTCTTCCACTGCTTTTTAATTCAGACAACTTTTTAGGAAGTTTACACTGCAGTATCTCCCATCATACTTCACATCTTTCTTGTGTCCAAGGAATCAGACCTTTTTTTTTTAAATGCTCTTGACAACTTAGTAAAGAACTGATTTTAAATTTTAACTTTGTTACTAGCAGCTTGTCACAAAAACACATAATTTTTTTCCCATTTCTTAAGTTCAATATATGAAAAATACCAAAGATAACACAGTTTGACAGACATAAAATAGTAAGTTTGCACCACACAGGTGATTGCCAAAGAGATATTAAGTAAAAACTTGGTCATACCAAATACTGACTTTCAAGCTCGTTAGAATTCTCTGGTTTTGCCTTATATGTTGTATTTACATGTATGTTTACACATGCTTCACTAAATCACTGCATCTATTTCCCATTTTCCTTGCAAAATAGAAAGAAGTGAGGGTGGCTCAAGGCTTTTCCCAGTGCTGTAAATGAATCTGAATCGTTTTCACTTAAGAATTACTTTTACGTACTTTTATCTCATTATGCAAAACTTTGGCAGTGTTTAATATGAGCATCCACCATTGGAACAGTATACACAGCTGAAAACAAGAAAAAGCATAACAGGTCCCTGGTAAGAAAGCTAATTAATCCTCAGTGGTTTTCAGTGTAACTCAGCGAAAAGTTGCAAACCACTAATAATTAGCCGAGGTAACTGTTGGCCATTAACGTTCACAGTTACAAGGACCTGTGCTGTGCTGAATGGCCATCCATCTGTTCCAGCCTGAGTCAAGGCTCTGCAAACTGTGGTTTCTAAACGACATCCATCTGTTCCTACTCGCTGTCACATCGCCTGATTACAACCCAGCGTGCACTCTGATGAATCCAAGGAGCATGTCCTCGGGTTGCAGCTCAATCGTGTATTTCGTTCAGAATTGCTGGCAGCAGGTGTTTCTTGTGTACTGTGTACTATATGAGAACTGTGTGCCTCTCACCATTGTGTTAACTACAAATGGGCTTTAGACAGGCGCTTCCAAAAAGTACTGTGTCAGTTTAAAATGCTTTGTTTTCTCTCCTTTTCCGTTTACATCGTGTTTTGTACCTGCTACAGATTCCTTGTTTACACACAAACCCTTCCGCTGCATGTAAATCCAGGCCCTCCTTTTCTTTTCCTGTGTTGTTGTCTCCTGCTTCTCCCAGACGTCACACTCCTCTCCTTGTCACTTTAGGCTTCGGCTGTCAGATGAGAACCCTGGACAGTGGCATTGGCACCTTCCCTCTCCCTGATTCCGTCACCCGGGCCAGCGGTCGTCATATCCCTAAATCTGAATCCAGCCCCGAGGGGGTGACCGGCGGCTCCTCTGAGCTCGATCGGGAGCCTCCCTCTTCTCACCCTGACACCTCACAACCTGATGTGAAAGTGCCTTCCCTTTCAAAACCCCACCCGCATGTCCCTATGACCATGGGTCACTCCCTGTCTGACCCCACTGTGACCTGCAGCAATGACAACGCCCAGGACACCCAGAGCCGCCTGCCCAAATTAGCATCCTCAGGTAAGTCAAGAATATTAACTGTAAACAAATGCCCCACAACAGCCTTCTTTTTCCTGTTTGTAGACCCTTCATAGTATTGACTAGTCATTTTAAGTGGGCTGGCAACCAGTTGAGTCGAGTCCCCTATGGCATCGCAGACAAGTTGTAGTTATTGGTGTAGAGTGTATCAGATTGACTGCAACATGTTGGGAGTCTGATTACATTCATAAATAGACAGTATTACTTACAAACTTTTGCTGAGAGCAATTGCAGTCAGCCAGAGCTGGTCCCTGATTGTTTGGAAACAGGTTGCCTCCCAACCTGTTTAATCGTCTTGTGATTGAAACTGGTTCCTTAGAAGTTGAGGGCATTCCACGATCAACCTATGGGGAACCAGTTGCTTGCTGCTAACTACTGGCACTCAGTCACCAAATGCAAGAGAAAAAAATCAATGCAAACATTGGGCACCCACCAATTTTTCCTAAATGGAATGAGGTTGTAGTCCCAAATGGAAATCTGTGGAAGATTTTTTTGAAACAGCAGAGATGGCGATTGCCCAAAAAGGCCAACTTTGAAACAGTCAAAGTGGAGAATATACCCAGCTAATGTTGTTGCGCTGACGTGAGTGCATCTGTATTGGAATAAACACCTCCCCAAAATATCAGCCAAGAAAATATGGCAAGCTAATTTGTGCCTGGATGAATATTTGATTCATAGCTAATCTGCCTTTCAGGCCAAATTAAAAAGTCCACTACAATGACAGCAGTTTCACTTCTGAAGATTTTCCTTCAAGGTTTAAAGTGACGGTTGATGATTTTCTGCAGTATGTCTACCTGTAGTCACCCTAGCTTGTGCATTCACTTCTATAAGCATTACATTTACAACTTACAGTGCTTCATAAATCAAAGCAAAGGTGCCAGCCTCATATATAGCTTACAGATAACGGATGTCTGGCTTTATTAATCTAATATATCACTGATGCTCATCGGTGCTTTTTACTGTTAGCTTTGTACAGCACTTTTTTTCTTCTTTAAATTAACTTGAAGAGCATCAGAGCTGCCAGGATGTGACACCACAAAAGAAAGAACAGTGCTTTTCATTGTTCTTTTCAGGCTATTCATGTTTTCCATTGAGGTCACAGTGGAAATAAATTTAAATCCATGCCTGTAAACGTTACCATTATCATGTTTGATGGACAAAAAAGCCTAGCCTCGAAAGCCTCAGACAGCTTATTTACCTTTCAGGAAGTTAAGTGAAGTATTGAATGTCACTGTACTTTATGTTAATGCATTTTCCTCCTGACTGCTCAAGGGCTCCCGAGGAGCAGACAAGAGGAAGCTGTTTGGTTTATTAAACTCTGATTAAAAGAAGAACCTTGTTTGTTCAGCTAATTCAGAGGCTAATGCATCAACACTGACATCTGATACTCAATTGAGATAGTAGAAAGCCATACACTCCCATGCCCCGAGGAAAACCAACAAATGCAATTAGATAGGCACATCAGCGCAGCCATAGATCATAAAGCACCTTCCGCCTCGGCGTCAGCCGTGATGCACAGCAGAACTGCGGAGGGTAGCCTGCAATCAGATGGCTAATTAAAGCTACAATAACATGCAGGGATGAGCATTCACACCCGGAGATTTATGCTTACAAGACATTAGGCGGCATCTCGTTCACCCCGGTGCTGCAGTGGCACTGCAGAGGCAGGAATCTGAGGCATAACTGCAAACATAAAGTGGCTCCTGTTGAGTCTTCCATGTGAAACAAGTTGATTAGGAGAGCCTTAACAGTAAGCTGTGTGTCTTTATCACAGGTTTTACTTCTTTATCCTTTCCTTCATCATTATAAAAAGATCAAAAAAGTAAAGGATACCTGAACAGACAGAACGTCTGTCACATTGTTTGTTTCGTAATGGGTGAGAGGAAGAAGGTGAAAGGACTTTCATGATCTCCATGCAGATTTCTCAGATGGAGACAGAACACGAGCCAAAAGCAGCCCGTTATTGTAATGCAGCTGAAAGAGAGGTTTCTGAATGCGAGACAATTAAACTGGCGTCTGACAGCACTGGGTAGAGTGATAATAAGACGGCCCGACATCATTTGGGGACGACAGCTGAAAGCTGTTCTGTTGGCTGCCAGGAGTCGTGGATGGAGCAGTCACGGGGTGGACGCTGTTAATGTTTCATTCAGATATGCAGGGAAATGGGTTTGTAGCCAGCTGGATGGGTTTCGACTGAATGGATGTACAAGATGTACTCATCCCGTGTTTCATCAGCCTGTCAGCTCAAGGAGAAACTGTCACAGTGGAGTTACAGTGGTCTTTCCCTCCAGTCCACCGTCTATCTGCCATACATCCAAATATGTTGCAGTTGGACGTTTTGATTTTTTTGATTGTCGCTCTGAAGTATTTGACTGTATTTTTGGCAGCACTAGCACATTACACCCTATCAGGCACCTCGATAAGCACAGCAAATATATCAATTTTAAGAGAAAAAGTAGTTGCATAACCTATTTGATCACTTATAATTTCATGACTTTTCAAATACTCAAAAATCATGCACGTTTCTAGCTGCCAGTGGATATTCCAGGCTCTGTTTGCACAGGTAATCCGCTTGGTCATATGTTAGTTCAACTCTTGTTGTGAAATTCAGGGGTCAGTGGTCGCCGCATCACCTTCATCACCGTCATGTGATGTTTGTTATAAACTTCCTGCCTCATTTCTCTTTTATCTCCCTTGATTTCTAGATGCAATCCAGACAAAGAGGTTGAGTTTTTGTGCCCCGCGCAGCAACATCTCAGGTTCTGCTGAGGACAAAGAGACAGAAACAGAGAGGAAGATGAAATCCAAGGACCATGATATGCCTGGTGTAAGTCGTTTACATTACACTTAGTCAAAGCTGACATATTTGTGGTTCTTAAAGGGGCTCGAGAGATACCCAAACACTGTCTCAAACTTTACACTGTTTCAAAGATGAAATTCTTTCATTAGCTGCAGAGTTGAAAATGATCATTGCTTGTTTTTGAGTAATGAGGTAATAAAGTGGTGACCACACACTAGCATTTTTCCCACTAATGTCACCAGGGAGGCTGTGTACTTACCAACTGTTTGGTGTAACATGTTGTGAAGGAGCTTCTTAGAAATATCTGTTTTTGTTGTAGCAAAAAGACCCAGCTTTGCAGTTAATTACTTTTGAATTAAGCAGTTACAGTTCAAAATTGTAATGCATTTCTTCAGAGCTGCTGAGCTAGTGAGATGGCAGAAAAGCCTTTTCTTCGTGGAAGTATTCACTTTATTTTGAATATATGGCTCAAAGGAGACAATAACAGCATCCCAGCAAAAATGCAGTGGGTCTGTTGAGAAGGATAATGATGCCTGTGCTTTAGCTACACAGCATCAATGCTTGGTTTTTAGGTCAGCTGAAACTGTCACTCCAAGGGGGATTAATTAGCGTGTTGCTGATGATGTGGTGGAGAAGAATACATTCAGATGTAGAAGTCCGGTAGGATACAATCCAATATAAACAACATGCACAAGCTAATTATTACCTTTATTTAACCAGCAATTCCCATTGAGATCAGAGAGATCTGGCCAATATCTACAGCATGATGTACAGTGTACAGATACTCACACCATCACTTCACTGGATAAAGTGTGTTTAGGATCAGGTGTTTCTGCAGTTAGTCTATGTCCAAGGTGCGCAGGAAGAAAATGAAAAGAAAAAGAATTCTAATTTTTGTGAGTAACCCAGAAGTACTGTAGACTTTACTTTCCTCAGCAGGTAAGATCACACAGGCCTAGAGACTGGTCTGCAATCTCCTGGCAACCTCCGGTCATGAGTGAAAAATGTGTATTCTCCACACTTACATTTCAGAAGGCTTTTTATTTCTCTCTGTTTCTGGTTTGTGTCACACTTTTCACAGTTTCAGTACCACTTAGCAAGTAGTTGACGAGTACTTGCAGACTAGTTGGCAACTGCAGCAACTGCTAGAGACCAAAGCAATTGAAAGGAGGTTATTCCCCGAGCACAGTAAACCTCTTTGCAACTAGTTTCACCGAGAAAGCAACTTCCAGCAGTCAATTGCCAACGCAGTGATTCTTGGTTGCCAGGGGGGTTGCTGACCAATCTCTAGACCTGTGTGGCTGGGGTCTATGGCTCCCAGGTGGTCGCTATCCGGTCTCCAGGCCTTTGTGACACTGTAACCTTACCGACTTTTAATGGCAGTAATGTTGAAAATAACTTTTAAAAGTAAGCTTTCTCAACACTGTAGGTATCCACATATGAATAACTAAATTTGTTACTGAGCTAAAAAAGACAGAAGCTTAAACACCACTTTGCTTTGCAAAAAGTTAACTTAGTCATGAGGGCTATATTTAAAGTTTTTTTCTGGTATCTTCTTTGTACAAAAACCAGAGTGCATAATAGCGCTCGTATGGCTTTGAAGGCGCTTTGTGTCTCAGTTTTAAAATGACTTTTTTGCTGTCTGTGAATAGGAAAGAGCCTTGCGAGTATGCACGTACTCAGGCAGCAGCAGCGACACCGAGACTGAACCCGAGGGGACGGGAAGCACTTTGGGCTCGCCACAAAAGACCCTGATCAACAGAGCTAAGAGGAATGACTCAGGTGTGGTTGAAAGTTGTAGTCTCTGAATCTTTCATGAAGCTTCCTCTGTCGTTATCTTTTGTAGAAGTTGGATCAAGTTTAACAAAAAAATACCTTTTTTGTAAATCCGTTTCCTCCGTTTGCAGTCGAGCAAAATGAGGACACCCTGAAGAGAAGAAGTGTGGAAAAATCCTTGTCAATCATGGACTACTACCAACACGACATGTTCTCACACCTGGAGAAGGACAGCAGGAAGATTTCGCAGTACAACCTGCTGCACAAGGAGTCGGCCCTTGATGGAAAAGCAGGAGACAGGCTCAGTGTGAGTATTCAAACTCCTCATTGTTCCCCCGCTAATCAGATTCGCTCATTAACAGCTGTTTTACAGGCTTGCTGCCGATTCCCATCAAGCATTTTATTCACGTTGCACCTTCCTGTCCAGGAAGCCGTCCATTAGGTCACTTTAAGTGTTTAAATTTGGAGGGTAAATGTTCTGTATATTAATAGTTACTATTGATTGGTAAGCCTCAGAATACCATTAGAAAGAGAAAATGCAGTGCGCCCTGTGTTTGTTGTTCTAGGATAAATCAACTGGCTCTTAGCGTAGCCCAAAAGGCACTTTAAAGTGTTAAAAACCATCCAGCTCCCAGATGTATGCTTCTTTATGCAGCATAAAGAGGATGAGTATTCAGTCAGAAAAACGGCGCCTGACCTCAATGAAAGTCTTCCCAGGATGGAAGATGCATAATTTTGCTTTCCTTGCAGCGGAGGCTGAGGGAGGAAGAATAAATTGGACCGTTAGGATTCTCGTGTGTCGCAAACTTTGGTAAGGAGACTCCTCAGATGGTCCGACTCCCGAAGCACAAGAGCTCTTTCAAAGTCACTAAAACTCCAAGGGTTTTTTTTTTTTCTTCCCGCTGGAGTTGTTTGCGCTCCCAAGGTTTTTCTCTTCGGCCGTTTGGAATCGTTTGCAGATTTTCACGGAAAAAATCAGGCTAATTGCTTTCGATCGCCTCACCCTCTTGTGTCAGCGGGTATTTGCCTACAAGTATTTAACGCTGCTGAATGACAAATTAGAATCAGAGACCATGAAATGGCCTGCAGCCTGCAATATGCCGTCTCTGTGGGACAAACTCTCTTACCGTGCCCCTGCCCCAGCAGCAGCCCTGACATAAAAATCCATAATTCAAAAAAAAAGAAAAAAGGCCTGACTCAACACGACTTTTTAAGAAAAACAATTGTCTATTAGAGAAAAATCTCATTTTATGGCGTGGGCTGGTTCTCGACCTCTGAAGTCATCTTGGAATTTAAAATGAGATCAGATCGAATCTATTTGTAATCATTTACACCCTCAAATTAGAATAAATAAATCATTTTTTTTCAAATTTAGATCTCGTTCCCACCATTAAATACTCAAGTTTTCTTGTGCACACATACAGCCTCCATCTGAACCACGCTGCAAATTATTATGACAAATTGCGCTGGGTGTAGGTGATGCAGTGAGTCGTAAGTCCAGGGTGATTCAGCAAGTAAACACACCACCCGAGCGTCCTGAGAGCGGCACTCTCACAAGTGAATCCCCCTAAGCTCCGAGGTCAGTTTGCTGACTCTGCCAAGTCAAGCAAAAGCAGCGTTTCGAACAAGTATTACATTGTTGTACAGAGGCCGCGTCGCCATTTAACAAAGCAAAGTTCAGCGACTGCACTCGAACTACAAGCGAGGAAACATAAAGAGAGAGATTTCTGACTCTGATCCGAGTCCCGGCGGAGAGGCAAAGCATCGAATGGGAAGTTTTTGAAGCGGCGCTGTGCAGCCAAGCTGCAAGCACAGCTCCATTAGCCCACACGCTTGGACTCAAACAGGACAAGCAAGGCTGTGTTTGTCTCATCCTCAGACCTGCCTGTCATGTAATTGGATGCGGAAGGCTACGTTTCCCAATTGAGTGCTGGCTTGCAACACTTACAGGGACTGCTGCAATAATGTGAGGTCAGAAGCTCAACCCCTGAAACACCCGAGAAGCACGCCCTCTCAGAGTGAAACCCCTGAAAACTTGCTGTCACAAATACAAAGCTGCTCAGCTTTCTTTAAATATGCTGCTTCACAGCTGTGAGATTAAATTACACTGTGGATGTACCTAATTCTAATGTTCACCTGTTTTTGAGCATGTACTTTAGGACCAAAGCTGCAATGGCCCCAAATTCAGTTTATCAATAGATCAATAGGCCTACATTGTGCAGTAATACGCTGCTAATGAATGCATATGGTTAGCTACTGCGGTTTGGGAGTAATGGCTTTGTGTGTCGTAGCATTGGAAATATACCAAAGAGGTTTATGAACTGATCCAAGACATTAAAGAAACAACTTACTCAATAATATGTCGATGTTTAGTTAACACTGTCATGAGGAGTGATTTACTTGTAGACCACGGGGCAGGTTTCTAACTCTAGTTTCAAGACACTTTGCTTTTGGTATGAAATGCATACTTTTTTATGCTATAGGTATTATGGTAGTCATGTGTACGGTAAAAAGTTCAAATAAAGCAGCAACCTTCATACGTGAATAACAAAAACGACAACATTTCAGAAACTGCAGTTCCTCTAGATCAGTGTTTCCCAACCTTCTGGAGCCACGGCACATATTTCACATTAGAAAAAAACACACGGCACACCACCAAACAAAAATGTCACAAAAAGCATACTGATAATTTTTCCCCCGCACCAGGCATAGCAGAATTGGCTCGGTTTGTCCCCAGTATACCTTTTTTTGCTTTCTTCTGACCACTGCTCATGCTAGGGCCTTCATCTGGGTCGGAGTTTTCTCCAGGACCCAGGTCAGACTGACTACTTTTTCTTTTCAAATATTTATCTATTGCTATTACGTGCTGCGTTGTCTCACTCACAGCATGACTATCATGTAATTTCTTCTTCGTCTTCTTCTGTTTTACTGGCAGTTGGCAACCCATTTAATTAGAGCAGGTAGTTGTACTGCCCTCTAGTGGAAGAGAATGTAATTGTTCTGCCCGTTACTCACGCGGGTCGCTTAGAGTACGAATCAGGTGGAACCAGATAATCTTCCACGGCACACCTGATCATTTCTCACG
>VVHJ01026147.1:0-20207 GCA_015107715.1 Tylochromis polylepis
GTGGGAGCCGAATGAAAGAAATGGTGCATTGTTTGAATTTAGTGCGAACAAGCTGCATTTAATTTCACAGCTGATCTATAATGTCCATCACTGGTCACCAGGTTTCTCAATTTCCCGTTGAAGGGCCGTGAGCTTCTCCAAGATGTTATCCATTTTGCGCTCGAGAAGCACAGTCTGAGTGCCCACGGATCTTCCCACCGCGTCAATCATAGCGGGCAGCTCTGTGGGGCTTTGAACAGCCGTAACCGCTTTCTTTAATCTTCGATAAGCCAGGGCTGAGCCAACTCCAAAAAGCAAGAACCCTGTTATCATGGTTCCGAATAGGTAGATGTCTTCAATATCCTCGATCGACAGTCCCGCCAGGCACACGACGCGCCACTTCTGCCACCCATCCATCGTGTATCCGGCAGGGAACGTCCCTCCAGGACACTGCGGTTCTCCCGAACCCAAACTCCTTGTCGAAAAGAGGGTGTCAATTGCAGTTAGCGACCAGTTGATCAAATCCATGGTTGGTCTTTAGGTTTTAGAGAACAAGACTGAGAGACTCTCTTAGGTTAGAGAGAGACAGAGACTAGACAGAGACATGAGAGGCCAAGCAGGGAAGATAAGGGAAGGGAGAGGGAGAAAGATGCGACCGCCTTCGTCAAGAGCCAAACGAGAAATTCTTTTGTGCCCTGTCTGTTGCCTTGGGTGGTTGACCCCAGGTATTTAAGCTACCTGTACTCCCTGCAGCTTCACTGTTATACCTGTCCCCTTCACACGTATGTATTCTGTCCTGCTTCCACTGACTTTCTTTCCACTTATCTCCACAGCATACCTCCACCTCTCCAAACTCTCTTCCAAGCAGATCCCTAAAGTAATCCCACCTCGACTTTTAACCCATCTGTCACTCCGACCACACACCTCCTCACTGTCCTCACTGACTTCAGCACCCTCACATACTTCTCTGCCACTCCAAACCTCCTCATGGAGTACCACAGCTCCTCCCTTGGCACCCTGTCACATTCTTTCTCATATCCACAAAGGCACAGTGAAGCTCCTTCTGACCTTCTCAACCAGTTGTTAAAGACAGCAGTTGAATGATTAAATGTGCAAACAGATATTAATTATTGTACCATCATGAGCAGTTTTCATCACAGCTTGTTATTGTTGCTGAATTCAAAACAGAAACTCCAGAATTCACTCGAACCTCCCACAAACAAAGTTATAAATTACAAACAGCCTTCAAAGCATCACCGCTTCTAACGCAACTCATTGGCTCAGAAACCACCGCGGGTTCATGGGAGTAGTAGTTTATTTGCACATGTGACTACAGATCATGTAAGGGAAGGCGTGGTGCTTTGATTCTGACATATTTATGATATATGAGTGCAAAATAAATAATAGTGGTATGGTCCACTCTGTTCTGAATGCACATGGAAGCCAAATTAATGTTTTATTTCCCACTCGTGTTTTTTTTTTTCTGTGGAAGAGACCAAACGAGCTCTTCCATTCCATTCATTCACGCTCGGACCTGAACACGCGCATGAATGACTGCTGTGGTATTTAATGACACAGCGACATCATGCGGCTAAAAGCAATAACACACACAACCATAAAGCATACTGAGCTACACAGAAGAGCAAAATGATGTGTAGGATGAGTGTTTTATTCCAGTATAACAATCAAAGACCAATGCAGCATAGATTAAAAGAACAATACACTTAGATGTATATTATGGGTTAAAGTAAGATTTAATAAGCTTCTCAGCTGTATAATAGGTGAATGAGCTCTACCACCTCCTGCATATGGGATGGCTCAGTTGGTAAAGTGGGACCACCAATGTCAGAATGTCAATAATTGATCCCAGACTCCTCCAGTCCTCGTGTCAAAGTATCTTTGGGCAGATACTGAAGCCAGAGTTGTTCCTGTTGCATCCATTCAAGTTGACTGTGTGTGTGTGTGCGCGCGCGTGAATGTTAGAAGGCGTTTAAGCACATAAAAGTGGTAGAAAGTGCTCAGTTGAGTAGAAAGATATTGTATAAATACCAGTCCCAGATCAGAGCATTAATATACCCACTTCCATATTCTGAGCTGGGTCACTGTGTAGCATATCTGATACTGAATGACCATATATCCATTTGGGTTTTGTACATTTATTTACTTTACTTTACTTACTACTTAAATAAAAGTTATTCGCACGCACAAAAAACACTTGAATCTTTTTGGCCAATATATCTTATTGCATATCATTTTCCCCCCATTTAGATCATAACATATTCCCATTGGTAAGGTGACTAACACCCACTGGTTTAACTGGTTTCATGTATGGTTGGTCAGAGACTGGCTGACAAATACACCTCACATTCAGGTTACGGCATGCTTATGTTACAACTATAGACGTAATGGAGATGTTTCTCAGGATTGTGGTTATAGCTCATGGAGTTATAGCAGTGTGTGTGTTTCCCAACACAGGAAAGGACCGCTTTGTTTAAAATCCAAACATACAGCCAAAGACAGACTATAAAGGCTGCACCTTTTGCACTAAAGCAAAATCCTTCTGAAAGTATTTCTGTGTTATGATACTTTATACTTGCAAATATTCTGTACTCCATGTCATTTATGTTAAAAGGTTCATTTGATTATTATTTTTGAAGGTTTTATAAAATGTTATGCTGCATTATTCAAGCATCCCAGCAGTAGTAACAGAATGGTGGTGTCTTTTTTCCCCTGCCTTTCAGCTCTGGCTATACACTATGCACACTACACTCTACATCTATTAATATTAATAATGATAATAAACAAATCAATTCCTACATAAAAAAGTATATTGACTAACAAGGAGACTATAGAGAGTTTATAGAAGTCGTCTTGGCAAAGTAAATGTTTTTGGTACAACAGTGGATTCAAATCATGAATCATGACAGGACAGGTTTTCATGTCTTTATACAAGTTCATGGTTTTGCCACAGTAAAGTACTTCTACACAATGCTACACTTTCACACTCACTGCTCAGTCTTGCTGATCCATGTAACTGCAAGGCAAACAAACACAGCAGAGGGTGGAGGAGGGGGTGGAGTAAAGTGTGCCCCCTTGAGAGGAGCGGTGTTTGCACAGACATGTCTGCTTTCTAATGACTGGGAGCAACACAGTAAACTTAGAGAAGAGAAACACAGTAAAGCGTCGATCCCTTTGAGCTAGTAGCAATCCAATACCAGTGTTGGTATCAATGCTATCAATATCTGCTCACCCCTGGCAGAAGTCTCCGTGCTAAGTAAGAGGCCAAATATCCAAGGTGCACCAATAAAGGGTTTTGAACTGACTTAGTGATTTATTGTTCAAATTTTCTTTTTTAAACGCCTCTTTATTTGGCCTGAGAAATGCCCCTAACCATTTTGTCTCCCCACAGTAATTCTTAATTCCGGAGTACAAAAAGTACAAAAAGAGCCCTCACACCTAAAATCCCAGGACTAGATCTGTTGCACCTATTCAAGTCCTACTTACTGAGCTTTCAAACTTTACTGAGAACAAGCGGTGTAAATACACATGTCAATACTGCAAGAAACGTAGAAAGACCAAAAATGAAAGACCAAAAACTGCTACAAGTGTTTTATATTTAATGAGTTTTCTGTGGGTGTGTGCGTGACGCATCCCTCGCAGTTGTACCGGCCTGTGGGAGGAGGAGGAGGACATAGGGGGACCTATCACCCCACCTGCACACACCACCACGCTTTTGTTTTCGCAAACAACAGGCACTGTTAGAGTGTTTAGCTCCAGAGGGTTAGGAAATAAATGAGTGGGGTATTTGCTAAATCATCATTGCTGCTATCTCTATCCTACCCTTTTCTGATCACTTCACAAGGATAGGTTTTTTTCCCCCATTGAGTAGGACTCTAAGTCAGAACAGAAAGATGCCTTTACAATAACGGTGGTTTGTCTCGAGCTTTGTTTAGAAGTCAAATAAATCATCAGGCATAAAGCATGCTTTTATAAATTTCACGATTAACAGAGATTCAAAGAAAAGAGTGCCAGTGGCAAAGTGTCACAGTCCTGGACGCTGATTGTGCATTGCCTATTATGTGTAGAAGATGAGGGTGATAAACTTTAAGGTTTTCGTGCATTTATTGAACAGTCTGCACCGGAACATTCATACTCTCTATTGGACAGAGACGAGAATCAACCCATATTTATGTCAAGCAACATCATGATCCAATAAAAGGCGTACATACATCCTCTATGAGTATGGGTTATAGGTAACAGTTTTCAGGGGTTTCACTATCACATGCATGTTATGGTACTACATCAGTAAAGGTCACATACCCTCATGATTGGTAATTTGGTGATGGGAATGGTAATTTTGGGGCTTGATTTGTTTGAACTTGTTACGACCCGGCCTAGGGGATAACCGGGACCCATCATGTAGGTGCGACTGTCCCCACTCCAACCACTCCCAAGAAAGGTCAGTTGGACAACTGAATCTTACAAGCAGTAATTTATTTTGCTTCGGACGTGAGCCGTGCCCAAAATAACAAACAAAACAATCTCTACGTTCCCTAAGCTTACCTATCCAAACAGAAACAAACAAAAGACAAGATCTTAACCTAACTCCTACCACAAAACATGAGAAAAAGGTTCAAAACAAAAAGGGCGGCTCACTCCTACCTGCTGCGGTGCTCAGTATGTACAGTGATTATAAATTACAGGGAATATTTACAACTATTTAACTATTTACAAAGATCCTCTAGCTCACCCAACATAACTCAAAGACTAAGTATCTCACAGGTTACGAAAGAATGCAACTCAGGGTTGTCACACAGGATTCAAATTACTAACGATCGGCTGGCGCTTTGTTGGAGGTAGCGGATGCAGGGAGAGCCGGCTGCGGTGGCTGTCAGCTGGTATTTAAATCTGCTGGCCAATCCCTCATCCAATCACCAACCTCAGGAGTCGGTTTGAACCAGCCAGTCGGGTACCCTCATCCATCCAGCCTGGAGGAAGAGATAGACAAAAGACACACATCCAAACACTCCCCGATGGGAGGAGTCATACATGTCACGAATCACAATCTCAACCACAACAATGAACCATAACAAACTGTTCTCTTTCCAGAGTGGAATAATTGTCCAGTGTGTATATTTAATGATTTTGACAAACAAGAACTGGGTACATTTTTTATAGCTACCGTAAGAAAGTGGAGTGCATCAATGCATAGACACACATACTGCTATTTAATGCTAATTAACAGGCTAATAAAGTATAATTTCATGGGTGGATGGTCTGTATCCCACACCATGAATGGTTCAGATCTCCAATTCAGTGACTAAGATCTGTGGTGGTGAGGCCCAGCAGGCAGCTGCTGGCTACAGCTGTTGAACAAATGCACAGTGTTACCACAAACAATTATAAAGATATGATACATTAACAAAAGAGAAGAAGAGAACATGAGCAGATGGCAGTTCGGTCTCATGTATTCTTTCTCATGCATTCTTTATTCACTGTATTCTTTCACAGCATGGCTAATGACATATGTGCGATGATGTCTTGAGCTCTGATAAACTTGTCTATCGTTCTCTTCTTCCATCCTCAAACCTTCTCTGTGATCTTCTTCTTTTCCTGCTGCTGGCAGCTCAGTCTTCATCCTTTCAAACTATCCAGCCTCGCCTCTCTAAGTTTGTCTCCAAATTCACTCTACCTGAACTGCCACTCTGATACGTTCATTTCTCATTTCTTATTCTAACTATAAAATATTGCAGAACATGAACACAAATCACTCCTCAAAATGAACAGAAAATGAATAATGAACAGAAAACTAAAAACCAAGGGTCCAAGACTCAGGGACTGACTCTTTGCCTCCCTCTCTTCTCTGGATTTCTGTTAATAATGACATGCCTGATGTATCTTTTGACCTCTGAACGAAGCTGATTGTGAAGGTATACACAACAAGTGTGTTCTTAACCACTATTGTCATTATCCATTTATTTCCTAGACTCCTGAAACTCGACATCCCTAACAGTGCTTTTTGTTTGCAAAGACAAAAGCAGCCCATTGTATGTGTACAAGGTGGGGTAATAGGTTTTGAGAAATTCAATGCTAGTGTCCTCACACACCTGTGAGGAAAACTTCATGGGCACGTACGCACACTTTTTCATTTTATTTTATTTCAATCTTTTGTTTTAAATTCAGTTTCAGTTAGTTTCAGGATGCTATTTTCTTATTTCAGTTTAGTTCTTATTGTTTGAAACTGTTTAGTATTAGTTTTGTTTTTATTGGTCTTAATCTTTTTAATTATTATTATATAGAGGGAATAAGTCAGAGGCAAGAGTTAGGAAAATGTGTACAGGTATTATAATAAAATCGCAGTTAACTCCCAGTCGTGTGGGCATCCAGAATCTCAATAAAGTTCTGATAAATTTTTTTTTTACCAAACTAACATATATTATATTTTCATTTTATTTTAGTTTCCCAACTTCACAAAATCATTTCAGTGTCAGTTTTTTCAAAAGTCTAGTTTTTACCCCTCACCCGTAAAAGGCCGAGCAGGCGCCGTGGACACCCAAGTTTGTGAATGCCATAACTTGAGAACGAGGCGATGTAGGATTTTTAAGTTGATATCATAGGTGTATCTAGGGGTGTGTATTTTTTATTTTTATTTTAATTAACTAAAATGTTTTTCTCACATCTAGTTTTAGCATTTAATTTAGTTTTACTTAGCTATGATGACCTTGTCCCTGTACAGCAAGGGTTTCACTGGTTTTTTCTTCATGACTCTCACCCTCTGCACAGTCAGTTTCCATTTCTGGTCCCAAATTGTCAAACAACAACATTTAAAAACAGCTGTGTCCCAGCAGCCATCACTCAGATGGACAAATAACAGCTTTTTAACTTTGTGGGTTACTTGA
The DNA here is from genome assembly GCA_015107715.1 of Tylochromis polylepis. Taxonomy (NCBI): domain Eukaryota; kingdom Metazoa; phylum Chordata; class Actinopteri; order Cichliformes; family Cichlidae; genus Tylochromis; species Tylochromis polylepis. The sequence continues at coordinate 6,879 of VVHJ01026147.1, forward strand.
TGGTTGAAATCATTATTGGTTTTTATTTTCAGTATTTTGTATCATGCTTATCTGTTGTTACTCTATTGAAAGTGTGCATGTGATGGTGGATGACTCACAACTGGAGAACAAATCTAACTTTGGGTACAAATAAAGTAACCATAACCGTCCAATGAGTCATCCATCCTCACATACAGGGATTTGCCACAGAACCTCATGCTGACCCCAGGGGCAGCGCTGCGATACTAGTCCACATTCACCTGACAAGTGACCTGTGTCTCATACTGGTGCCCAAACTAGGACGCCCAGCTCAGATGAATGATTCCTGAACCATTAACATCCCATATCATGAAGACTCTGGAGCATCTGATCCTACATTTCATGAGACCAGAGGTGACTCACACATGCCCACCAGGAGCACATCGGAGTGAAGGATGCAGTCCTTTAAATGGTGTTTATTCTCTTTTCATCTTATTTATTAGCACCATTTCTAACATTAGTTAATTAGTTTATTTATATCTTTATTTATGGTTATGACTGCACCGATGTTTGTTTTCAAATGGAGCGGTCAGATATTTGAATTTCCCCTTGGGGATAAATAAAACAAGTATCTGTCTGCCTATTATCTAATAATATATCAGTGGCTTGGTACATTGGTGTGGTGGTCAGTGCTTTTTCTTTACAGCAAAAAGGTCACAGATTTAAATGCACTGCATGTTCTCCCTGTGTCTGTCTGTGTGGCTTCCTCCCACAGTCCAAAGACATGCAATCGGGTTAGGTTAACTGGTCATTCCAAACTGACTGTAGATGTATCAGTGGGTGACTGACCATGACAGCTAGGCTTTTACAAAATTATTTTTAAACCTTTATGCTTTGCCTCATTACATGTAGCTAATAATAGGGCACATGCCTGCACATGAGCCTGAAAACCATGCACACTTTGCTACAGGTGGCTGATCATTTCTGATAACCCCCCCAATGTGCCACCATATTGACGACAGCCCAGTAACGCCCTTGCCCCTTGCTATTCTATCGATTAAAACCTGTAAAAGCGGTTCCTCTGCAGGTATCTATCCTCTGGTACACAGGTGTTCATACTGATCCTTCCTTAGTCATCGCTAATCTTTTTATTAATGGCGTAACTGTACACTCTGCTCCTCCCGTATACGGACTGTATACGCCACAAGCGTCAAACTCCAGTCCTCGAGGGCCGGTGTCCTGAAACTTTTCCATGTGTCCCTGCTGCAACACCTGAATAAAATTAGTAGGTCATTAGCAAAACTATAGAACTTGACTGCATGCTGAGGCAGGAGTTCAGCCCTTTGATTCATGTTACAGAAGCTCATGAGTGAATGAACATGGCGCAATGAAAGTACTTTTTTTTTCTTCAAAAACTTACATCTATTTAAATTTACTTGAGTAGGGTTAGGGGTTGCCGCCTCAGCATGCAGTCAAGTCTTGCTAATGACCTACTAATTTTAATCAGGTGTGTTGCAGTAGGGACACATTTAAAAGTTTCAGGACACCGGCCCTCGAGGACGCTATATTCGCTGTGCAGCCCATTGTCACGCCTGTATTGTTCCTCCTCGGTTACGGTTGGCTGAGGGAGGAGCTCGCGGGACCGGGTGGCTGTCACGCTGGGGGTGTTCATCTGACAGTCTGCTTTTCTCCTCCGTGCTGCTCAGGTGCAAGGAAACAGGTGAGTGCAGCCTCACCGGGCTCGCTGTTTCTCTCTTTAAACCAGTAAGCTGTGTTTAATGTGCACGTGAAAATAATGCGTAATTTATGCACGCGGAGATTTCGATATCGCTTTTAGCTAGATGTAAATCACAGTCAAACATAGGGCACGGGGGCCAGAATCGGACAGCAAAGACTCCGATGTCATATCAAAAAGTGAATTCTGGTGTGTGTGTGTGTGTGTGTGTGTAGTCCGTTTAAGATGAAACAGAAATAGAGATGAGATATGAAAATGACTTCTGTCAGTTTGCAAACAATAACATAAACAAGTAGCTACAAAATTCTCTTTTTATGTGACTCATATTAGTGACCTTCTCTGTTACTTGCTGGAAATTCCTGTGAAGCAGCGGCTGTATGATGGTCATGCAGATGTGAATCTCAGGTCATGTGAAAAATAACAAAAACACAAAATGCCTCTTCTTTATCTTCTTTGTGTTATTTTCCAGAAACTCTGTTCATTTGTGACTTGAGCTGCCGAAAATGAGAGCAGGAGGTTTTAGGAGGATTTTAAAGTGTCTTTTGAGGGGACAATGATTAATCATAATATACTGTAGCTCTGTGCATATAAATGTATAAGCCTAATAGCAAACACTTGAACATGGTCGGTGTTTGACTCTTCATTTTTGTGTTGCATTATGAAGTCAAAACAAAGCAATGCACTGGTGCACTAATGCTTCTGAAGGCTATAGAAATCGGCTGCACACATGAACAAACACCTCATAACCCCCAACACGTAGGCTCCAGTCTTTAAATACACAAACCACTCTAACAGACTTACTGTGTAAGAAGCCCCCCAGACTGTGTGTCCTGCTGCTGGTTGGACCTCCAGGCCTCATCAATATTGTAAACTGGTACTTAGCAGACAAAAGACAGCAAAGACCAGAGGAGAGGACACCTGGGGCAGAGAAAGAGGGCAGCGAGGAGGTGAGAAGAAAGTGGCAAAGATCTGGTGTGTGGGAACCTGTTTATTCATCTATCAGACTCTGTGTGTGTGTGTGTGTGTGTGTGTGTGTGTGTGTTTAAGTGTCTGTTTAGATGGTTGGGTGTCTGCAGTCGTGTTTTTCAATATAGTGGTTTTATGCTTGTGTGTGGTTTCACTGACGAGTATGCTTTTTTTTTTTTTTTGCATTTCTGTGACTTTGGAGTTGACTTGCGAATTCTAAATAAAAACAGGATACATGATATTCAAATCCTGCACTTAATTTAAACCAGTGCAAAGAACCCAGATCAAATATTAAAACTTAGGATTGTCTTGAGTAAAATAAAAAGGAACAGGGGGCGCTATGTAAAAGACCAGCCAGGCAAATTAAACAATTTAGGAATAATATTTCTCACTGTAAAATTAAAGATCTAATCTTATTAAGTGATCCTGATAAATCACTATACACAAAGAGACAAGGTTGAAAACCAATACTGAAAGGAAGTTGCTACTGGGCCCTAAAATAGCGCAGCTCATAAATAGTGGAAGTCCTGGGCTGAGGAACTTCTGAAAACCCATGTCAGTGAATATGTTTATGGTAAATGGACTGGTTCCTATATAGTGGATTTTCTACTCTATTTGAGCACTCAAAGCGCTTTATATTAACCCATTCATACAAGTGTTCTTTTCTACACCAAACGGTTTTCTGTCTAACATTCACACTGAACGCACTGGAAAGCAACTTGGGATTCAGTATCTTGGCCGAGGATCAAACTACCAAATTTCTGATTAGTAGATAACCACCCCCTTCTTCACTGCATCCACAAGTCAAACTTTACCAACCAAAGCAAAAGTGAGCTTACTGAAGTGGATGGAGGCAAAGTGAAAACAGCTCTGTGGTCTGACCAATCAAAAGAAATTGTTTCTGGAAATCGCCGAAATCGTGAACAACACACTTTGGAGTTTACCGCCTAAGACCCAAACTCTTTCAAGGCATGCATTTTTAATTTGTCTTTGGTATTTGGGCTGATTGGGACCTGATGAATTATCTTTTTACTTGATGTAGTGTCTGAGAAAAATGATATCCACATATGAGGACATTTGTTTTAAATTGCGAAAGAACAGTGGCGGTATAATGTCCTCGTAAGTGGATATCAGGCCCTTGTAGAGCAAAATTTAGTATAGTGGTCTAGACAACCCAAAATGTGATGTCCATATATGTGGACTCCAGGTCCTAGGAGGTTAAAGAAGAGAGGATTTATCTGGCTTGTTATCAGCACAGTTCAAAAGCCAGCATGTGTGGTAGTGTAGGTGTTCATTAGTGCAAGTGTAGGTGTTCAATTCAAATTCAATTCAAATACTTTATTGCCCCACAAGGGGAAATTAGTTTAGCAGCAAGGCAACAATAAGAGTAAACAAAACAATAATAAAAAGCCACAAGACAGTTATTTGCCATTAAGGAGACAGGTTATAGTAGTGATAAAGGAAACCTGGAGTCTTTTGGTCTTCCTCACAGGTACTCTAAAACAACGGCCAGAGGGCAACAAGTCAAACTCACTGTGAAGTGGACGGTTAAAACAATTAACAACAGAATGAGCCTTCCTCAGCACTTGTTTGTTATAAATGGCCAAAAGTCCGTCTTGCCAACGCCCTTAGATTTTGCTAGCAGTTTTCACCAAAAGTCCCAACCGATTCTTGTTCTTCAGAGTCACGTTACCGAACCAGGCAGTGATATAGAAAGAAATAACAGATTCAATAAAACTGCTGTAAAACAAGGACAACATTTCAGATGAGACATTAAAAGATCTCATTTTCCTGGAAAAGAACAGTCTTTGCTGAACTTTTTTAGTAGTGGCATCAGCATGAGGGTCAAAACACAGTTTATGGTCAAGAACAACCCCTAAATACTTGTAACTCTCCACAATCTCAATATCAGCAGCTTTAATGATAGTAGGTGATGAGCTATAAGAGGACTTCCTAAAATCAATAATCATGTCTTTTGTTTTTGACACATTTAATGAAAGGATGCACATTGCATGCTGAAACATATATGCAGCTTCTGGAGCAACATATGCTGCCATCCAAGTGATGTTTTTGGTTTTTAGGGACAATCTTTCTTAATTTCACAAACAGAAACAAAGTCAATGGATCTAATCCAGCAGTAAGAGTAATGGTGCTAAAAGGGTCTGTCTGCAGTCCAGACCTTAAACTGTTCACTGCATTATGACGTGGAAAATAGTCCAAACAAAGCCCTGAGCTGCTGAGCAACTGAAATCCTATATTAAGCAAGGATGATAGAAAAAAATAGATACTGAACCACAGCAAGTGGTCCCATCAGTTTTCATATGCTTAGTGTTCCAACTTGTTTTGAAGCTGGACTGTTCATAGCACAAACCTAGCTTTAAATGATAAACTGTATGCCCTCAGTGCTCCACTTGAACAAGTCTCTAAAGCCAGGCTGCTGTAGTGGAACTGCTCAGTATCCACCAAGTGCATGCCATGATTCTACTGGGAAGCGCTGCGGTGAGAGAGAGTGTGTGAATTTGAATCAAAAGCTAAGATTCAAAGCTAAAAAGAAGAGTCCATGCTCAGTAGGCCAATCCTGAAAGAGCCAAGGTGGCCTCGCTGAATAACAGAAAAAGACGTGAAAGGATGTGTTTACGTGTCCTTCTCCCAAACCCTGCCACTCAGCCTCTATGTCCGCAGCATCGGCTCGGTTAACAAAATCAATAAGCTTGCGTGTGTGTGAACGTGTCGTGAGAAGTGTATGAGTGTGTGAAGAGGGGGTGACAGGGGAGGAGAGTGTATCTGTGAGCGCAGGTGAGAGAGAGTCGCTCCCAAGGCGGGACGTCCCTTTTCCTCACATCAATTATTGAGGCGTCAGGACACACTGAGAGCTCCGAAGGAGGGTCAGAGGTCAGGAGACCAGAACTCCAACGGGCTTGCAGCGGCCTTGGTGTCCCTCACACCACTCACACACACACACACACACACACACACACACGCGCGCGCGCGCGTGCGCAAGGAGACAACATGCAGACTGAATATACTATGCACTGACTTACCCACACTGTGCACTCTGGAGACCACCTTATAAAAAATCTTGGAAGGGTAGCTGATTTTTCACCTATAGTCAGCATAGTGTTGATTTAATTTCATTTAATCCACAAGGTAAAAACATTTTTCAGCAGAACAGATGCTCCTCCGAAAAATATGATTAAATGCACTCAACAGCTTTTCACTGAAATCAGTTGCGGGCCATCTTGGAACTCAACGTCTTATTTTCTTAACACATTCATGCTTCTCGTTGTAATATTTAAATATGTCTAGACATACAAGCGTGCAAACAGACACATGAAACGGGCAACTGCAAGCAGACGTGCACAAACATGCAAGGCCCTGATGACAACGACATTCCTGTTTGAGTGACCTTATCAACCAATCAACACTCAACATGTAGGCAAAGGAAGCAACACAAAGGGGGAGAAGAGTAAAAACAATCCTTAAAGATAAAAAAAAGCATGCACAACAAGGCAAAGCTGTGTCACTACTCTTTAGGCTACAAAATGATACTGGCTGCTTCTGTGGTGTTCTCATGCTTTAGCAGGGTGGATGCTGCGTATCTGAAGTTCTGTCTTCTCTCTATCCACAGAGAGCACCATTCACTTACTGATCAGGAATAACTGTCAAATCAGGAACAAGGCTGTCATGATGTAGTTTAACTGCATCAGTACACTCTGAGAGGCACAGCACCATATATCTGCTCCTTTAAAGTAGCACTGGAGTCACCGCAGACTATTGCGGATCCCTGACTAAAATATTAACTGAGCAACGCTGCAGATATGTATCTCTGAGAGCTTTTGAAGGCTTCATACCCCAAGACAAGATTGTCACCCACATTCCCCATCTCCATCACTTCTTTAAGATTTTGACATGCTTTAAGGGAGTTAGTCCACAATGAGATTTCTACTCTGCCTTCATCTTATTCCCCCACACACCTGCTCTTCTTCATTTTAGGGGGCTATTTTGGCCTAAGACCACCGAGATACCCCCTCATCTCCCTCCTCTCTCACCCACTTTGCCATCACCACTGCTGGCTGCATTAAAGGCAGGGATGGCTGATGCATGTAACGTTAAAGGGGCGGGCGGCCCAGCAGCGCCTGCCTGTGTCTGGGCCGGGGCCCGGCTCATGAAATATTGACGGCCGAGTGTCCCTTCCAGGAGCTGGCTCGCTCGGTCTTGGGAGGAGGAGGAGCAGGAGGGCCACATTAATATTTCAGACTGCAATCTCCTGCTTGACAAACTCTCCCACGTGATTGGGTAAAAAGCCGCTCGCATTGCCTAGCAAGCACCAGCTTGCTTTCCCCCTCTCTTCGCCCCTTGCTTCCCTTTAGTCTCTCTCGTTCTCCCTCTTGCTGTGTTCCAGGCTCACTCATCCATTGTTCGCTGCCTCACGCTCCTTCCCCTCACCTCACTCCTTTTGCTTTTTACCCAAATTTGATTCCTGAGTCTGGGTAATTTGTGGTGGAGCGCCAATGCCGAGGAATGGGGTGGTGGCAGAGCGAGAGTGGTGTGTGTGTAGAGGTAATTAATTACGGCCAGTGATTTTTGGCCGGCCCCAGTAGTTGTGGGCCCCCACACTCGGCTGGCCGCTGCCTCCAGGGGCTCTGCCGGTGGGTCCCACCGAATGAAGTGGCATCCATTTTTTATGAAGAGCAGGTTATCCTATTTAGTCAGATTAAAACAGGCGAAGGGGGAGGAGGAGGTGGCGGAGGAGAGAGGGGCCAGATCCAAGGAGAAGAGAGCAAGCTAGAAAATAGAAGCTTCCTCTCATCCCCCTTCCTCCCATTTACCCCTCTTTCTCTCCTTCCTCCCCCCTTTCTGTCTTCTTTACTTTACTCTTAAGCTTCTCAAAAAACCATCCCCCTTCCCATCAACTCCATCTCACCCACCACCTATCCATTAACCTGGTTATGGGTGCAGAGTGCTTTGCTGACCCTTTGCCAGGTGAGGCATAATGCTGTTTCCTTTCACGTTGATCTCTTCCCTGTCTCATACTTCTTTTGCATATTGCTTCATAATCTACTGTAATTCCTCTCTTTTTTTGCCTCTCCGTCTTGCACATTCTATCAGCGTCATATTTACTTTTTGAATCGTTTAGGCTTTTTTTTTGGCACTCTGCATGTCAGGCTTTAAGAGTGTCATTCCCCGTTTTCCTGCCTGGTTCAACAACAGAGAAACTTGACATTGTTTTTATCTTTTTATACAATTTTTTTAAAGATGAGGAAACATAAATGTGAGCAAAATTTGCAGCTGAGAAAATGAAATTCTACCATATGGGGAAGAAGATTTTTCTGCCACCACTTTCACAGTGGATGAGTCTTTGGCTTCACCCACTTAGCTGTCTTCAGCCAATGAGATTTGGTCTGCCTTGGCAGCTGCAGATTACGACTTTCTGTCTTTATAACATTGGCGTCTTCCCATAGCTGCTTATTTTCAAACACCGCATCATCCTTGAAAAAGACAAATCGAAACAGGGTTGCTGAGAGTACATTCAACATTTATTAGCATACACAGCATGTACTATACAAACTTCTTGAAGTTTCACAATAGCCACCACTTTTCCTACTCTAGGCCCGTGCTGTAAACTGAATGAGGCTAAATGAGGCTCATTCATGTTTCATGTTTCAGCTGCTGGGATAGCCTACCCTCCTCTGGGCAGTGAAAGTGCGAGGGAGATAATATATATGTGAAGAAGATATACTCCTTCACAACCAGACGATAACCCACCCAGCTCCCACTGGCAGCTAGGTAATGTAGACACCACCTCGAAAGCTTTTTTTTTTTTTTTTTTTAAAGCTGGATGAATTAATAACACTTGCAGTTATGTCATTTCCTAAAACATTTAGGTGATCAACCTCAAAGAGCATGAATCAGAAAGCTGTGGTACGAGTGGAAGGACAAAACGCCACTTTTTTAAGTGCTCAAGTAAGAAGTGGTTTGTTCCAACTTAACATTTAAACATTTCACATGCTTCTTCAGAAGACACAGTCAAAAGACAAGCTCTTGATCTCGTAGGGATGAAGATCAATGAAGAAAGATATTCAGTAGGATAATGCTTCCTGTCACAAAGTGAAAATGGAGCAAAACAATGATTTTGGGGCGCTGACTTGACCTCCAAATTCCTCAGATCTCAATCTGAGCATCTGTGGGATGTGCTGGACTAACAAGTCCAATCCATGGACGTCACAGTTCGCAGCTTACAGGACTTAGCAAAGAATCTGTTGCTAACATCTTGGTCCCAGATACCACAGCACACGTTCAGGGGTCTAGTGGAGTCCATGCCTCGGCAGGTCAGGGCTTCTTTGGCAGCAAAAGAGGGACCAACACAATATCAGGCAGGTGATGAAAATGAAATGCTTGATCTGTGTATCGTTGTCAATGACTTGTATCATAAGCCAAATATGAATCTACATTGGATCCTTCACTGAGTTTAGCTGATATTATGGAGATTTTTTAAATCACAGATTGTAGAAGGCGAGGAAACAAAAGGGAACTGGGATTCCTACGCAGAAAACTTGAGAACTTCTAATTATTCCATGTTGTAAACTTGTGTTACGTAGTTTGCCGAAACTATATATATATATATATATATATATATATATATATATATATATATATATATATATATATATATATATATATATATATATATAAAAACTCATATTAGGCACTTTTTCCTGACTTCTCCCTAGCAGGGCATGGAACAAAAGACTAAAATCAAATGCTTGAGAGGCCCTAGGGCAACTTAACGTGCCAGTTCTAGTCTTGCTTATGAAATGGCACTTGGAAGCATTGCTGTTTCCTTTTAACCTGGTTTCTCGTAGGAACATAAATCATTATTTTTATGTAATAAAGTCAATCTGTGTGTGGTGTCCTACCTGTGCTCCATGTTACCTGTGTGCACTGTCCTTGCTGTTTAACTACAGAGTTGTGTCAGGATAAGATGTTCCAAGAGATTTACGTAAATTGGCTACAAGTATTTAGCTAAAATCTATGATTGCAGAAATTGGCAGAAACAGAATGCATGCATTATTTGTTTTGTTTCAGATGAGCTAGGCAGAGCTTCTCTCTGAGCACACTATAGCAGCTTGTCCACAAACTTAGATGATTTTTCTGTCATTTTTTTTCTTTCCCCTCCTCTCTACATCTTGTCAATTCTTTTGTCTATTCTTGTTTTTGCCTGTATCCTGTCTTCATCTCTTACCCTTCTTCTACTACCTGTCTGCCATCCCGCTGTGGGAGGTTTCTGTTAAATGATGCAGGAGTTGGCAGACAAGACTCTAACATGGCAAAGCCAATGGCATGTAAAACCAGCATGGCCAGCATGAAACATTCTCCTACAGTTGGAAGTGAGAAGGAATAACAGGGAGTGAGGTAGCTGAAGGCTGAGACATGCGGGGAGAGCACCAAGAAAGAACAAGAAGATAGAAAGTCAAGAGAATGGAAAAAGCTAAGCTAAAACTAAAGATAGTGGGCTACTATATTACTGTCTTCACTGTTAGCTTTCCGCCATTGTCTGTGAGATGAAACCCTTATTTTAAAAATATTAGATCATCACCTTTGTGATTTGTTTATAACTGCAGTATAGATGCTAAGAAGTCGGGTTGTCAAAATATGAAGAAGGCTTGTTTTGTGGTGTAGGAAAGATAAGGAGAGGTGTTTTCAACCATGCTTCTGTGCAGTCCTCCAAAAACCCAACAGCATGTAGCTCGACTCTGCACAGGTTGAATACTTACTGGTTGACATGTGGGCCAGAACAGGGAAGGGAATGACTGTGGAGTTCACCAGGAATGGGAGAAACATGAAAAAACATCATCAGTAATAAGAAAAATACATGAAAAACACAGACAGTGGCTGCAGTGGACACTTTTTAAAAAATGTTTTAACACTCGTTTTCAGCTCTTCTTATGACTTCAATCTACTCTGCAGCTGGCTGTTGGGTCAACAACAGCACAAGCAACAGTACCCCACAGACTGGCTGTACCTGGTACATTGGATGCTGCCTCCATCTTATTTTGCAGGCAAGGAGAGGAATTATGTCAGAAAGAGTAAGGAAATGATATACAACAATAGGTGCCCATCTAGGATATGATCCTGAGACATTGCGCTGGTCTTCTTTAACATTTTGTACTTATTTAGGATTTCAGGTACTACAGAAATACACCTGCATCCACACTCTGAGACCAAAACAGACTAGCTACAAATGTCGAAAACAGACCACAACTGCTGAACCTGCTGATAAAGAGCAGGTATGCTTCAAACATTTTTTACACCACAATAGCACATCCTGCTAATTCCTCTCCCGCTACTGTTACTAAAACCTTCACATTAAGGCTTAGGGTCAAAAATAAAGGATTGAGGGGAATAAGAGGTTGTTGAGGTGAAAAAATAGAGTTTAGGGACAAGAAAGACAAAAAAGCAGTCTGAGGAGAAGAAAGAAAACATACACACACACATTCTGAGGAAAAGTCTCTATCTCACTCTCTCTGTCTTTTCCCAGTAGAGCTGTGGGTAACAGAAATCATGGCTGTGTGTTAGTGCTCCAAGTCCAGCCAAGCATCTAATGTGAGGAAGTAACTCAGGAACACACACAGAGTCACATACGCCAGTAAATTTCCTAACGGCCATGTTTTAAAGGACAAGGCCGGTGGGACAGACAGTGAGCAAGAATCAATGAAGAGGCCGGGACTCCCAGTGTGACTGTGAGACTGCGAGCTACACGCACTCGTGTGGAACTTTGTGTGTGTGTGTGCACATTTGTCATTTGGTATGCTAGTATGCACGTTTATATAACCTGTATTATGCATGTGTATGAGGATGTCTTGATCTTGTAATACTTTGTTTTCTTTTTGGTTTTGGTTGGTGCTGTTTGGTGCAAATTATCTAAAAATATTTTTTGGTGAAAAGCTAAAAAAGTAAAAAGCTATTGGTGTGAGTCCAGAAATTAAAAATATCGTCACAAAGTTGTTTTACAAACATTTGCCCACACTTAGCATACATCGAATGCAGAATGTATATCTTCTTTGTAAAAAGACTGGTATTCACTGAGAAATGTTAGTAAAAACTGAATTTAATGAAATGAAATGTTCACAGGACTCTCTACAGTCCCATTAAAAACCTTTACTATTTCTATAGGAGTTGAGAGGGTATGTAGCACCTATGTGCTGTCAATCAAATGTACCTGATTAGTCATCTAGAACTGTGAGCGCCTCTGTTAACACAGAGGTTTTGGTAGTTTGCTGGTCTGGAGCATTCAGGTGTGCATTAAAACAATGTCACATTGCATGAGTGGAGGTCCCAGTAAATTCACCTCAAGGTCAGACCGTGCAATGCTCAGACAAACTGCAAAAACACCCAAGAACTACATCTCAGACTCTACAGACCTCAGTCAGCATGTTAAATGTTAAAGTTCGTGACAGTACAAAGTAGCAAAAGACTGTATGGCATGTGTGGAAGAGTTGCCAGGAGAAAGCCTCTCCTCTCTAAAAAGAACATGGCAGCATGGCTTAGGTTTGCAAAGTTAAAATACCAACTGTCAAGCACAGTGGTGGAGGGGTAATGATTTACGCTCTTTTGCAGTTGCACATCCTGGGCACACTGAGCTGACCATGTACTCCTCTGTATACCAGAGCATTCTAGAGTCAAATGTGACACCATCTGTCCAATAGCTAAAGCTTGGCACAAGCAAAAGGACTACGATCCCACTCACACTGGCTGAAAAATAAAAGAATCAAGGTGTTGCAATGGTCCAGCCAAAGTCCAGACTTCAACCTGATTGAAATCCTGGCGGTATCTTAAGAACATAAACAAATGCCCAACAAACTTCAATGAACTGAATCCATGTTACAAAGAAGTGTGGTCCAAAATTCCTCCACCACAATGTTAGAGACTGATAGTCATACAAAAAACAATGACTTAAAGTTACTGCTGCTTAGTGGTGGGGTTGTTACTCAAAAAAAAGTAATGTGTTGCTCGTAACTTTTCTTGAAAGTAATGCAGTACATTACTTAATTACATGCCAGATAAAGTCCTTTGTTTCACTACTTGTTAAATTACTATCACTATAATTCTCCCATAAATGTCACTTAACAATATAACCTTTAGGCTACAATCCTGCACACCAAAACAAATCCCAATCCTACTGAGGACATACATACACTATTTAGTAAGAACACAAAACAACACAAAGCAAAGCAAAAACTAGCGCAAAGACGCTTTAAAACAATCATCACTGTGATTCTACTGCAGAAACACATACATGTACAAATTAAGACTATAATGCTACAAGCCTAACTGCTCATTACTGCCTTTGGTACGGAAGTTCAGGCTCTGACTGCTGTGCAGCATGCACTCCGCTTCACCATCATCCTGACTCTTCTAACAGCTTTCTGGTAGAATGCTGTCTGTGCCGATGCTTGCAAAGACCAATGTTGTGTTAGCAGCATAATGCAGTTGTTTCTGTCCATTACGCAGTTTGCGTTTTACTATGGTGCTCTTGTCCTTTCATGCAATACAAAAAAATAATGTTCATATCCCCACTACCTTTTTTAGCCTAATTCTGTTATTATTTGTGTGTAAAAATGAGATTAATTAGTAGTATAATTTGATGTCATCATTTTTTACGTGATTTT
>VVHJ01026150.1:3321-25758 GCA_015107715.1 Tylochromis polylepis
GAAGGAGACGGAGAGTGAGACCATCTCGCTTCATCTTTTTTTTCAAAGGTCTAAAGGAGACAATTTGGGAAGAGTGCAGATGATACTGCAGTAAAAAACCAAGTGAAATACAAAGGCATAACATGAGCTTATAAACCTTTTTTTTTTCCAATGGACATAGTACATCAAAGTGGATTGATCCAAATATCAATAATATCGATACCAGTGCTGGTATTGGTATCAGATCAATACTAGCATGATACGATCAATACTTTGTTTCTAGCCTCTAATTTCATTATGTGACCCATTGAGTGTACGAAATTATTTTCTTGGAAATTAAAAAATATACCACAAACAAACTGTATGAAAAACGTCAGAACGTATTTGTGTTGACTGTCACGTCTATTTTATTTAGAATTTACAGCACATTTTGATCCAAAGTGCTTTAGAGGCAGGCACATTTACATTCTAGGTCTCCTAAAATACATGAAAAGCTGAAAGTGTTTTGTTGTGTTAATTAAGTACTGATATACTGGTGTCAGTGTGTATATGTTGGTATTGGCAACACTGCGCCTGTATTTACTTGTTAGCCAATCAATACCAAAATTTGCAGTATTGCATTACCTGTTATGACATATCAGTTGCAAAGCTCTGTTTATGAACACAGCAGCCCCACCCACCTGCTTGTTTATAACGGGCAGCCAATCAGTAGAAAGCTGGCCGTTATGGGACAGCTAATACAGGTTATTTCACAAAACAGCTGAAATAAGGGGTTGTACCACACACAGAAAAAGATGGGGGAGGATTATTTTGTCCTGTGAATCATGGAAAATGTTATTAAAAAATAATTTAATAAAAATATAGAGGTGAAAATGAGCATAGTAGGTCCTCTTTAAGTATAATACTCACCCCTCTTTAAGCTCTGCATCTGTTCAACACCAAGACCCAATCAATTCATCTATCGATCTATCTGCGTCTGGCATTTAATACTTTGTTTTAGATTTATTAAACTGTATTAAAAATTATATTATCTAATATAGAAGAAAAAGGAATGTGACACTGCTAAGTTTCTTTCCCAAGTCAACTTAATAATATAACGTTTTCTTAAGTACACTAAACTATTACGATATATATTTAGCTTTACACTTATTATGTGCAAATCATGCTTCACTCTTTGTGGGGGCATTTCTTTGGACTTTTGTATATTTTGAATGTGCTGTAAAACCATATTGAAGACTGAAAGCACTTCCAGTCATCTACACTAAAAAGACAAAGTAAAAATGCAGCAGAGTCAAAGTCTAATGGCCCCCCTCTGGTCTTCATGATCACTGCCAGCAACACTGATGGGTTGTTTTCAGGGCAGAGGAAATTACAATTTGTTCCCGCAGTTTGAGGTAGGGAAGCAGATTAAAGCCCAATGCCAATGTGTTCCTTACAGAAACAATATGTTTCTGTATAATAGGATTTTAAAGTAGCGATTCAGTGTTTTAAAATCACATTATTGATTATAGTGATCTGGTAATATCAAATATTGCTGTGGATTTGATTCCTTTTAGACATTCCTTACAGCTGCAGCTGCAATGCATCCTGTAAGATATTAATTATATCAGCTTTTGGTATCTTTCCCAGGAACTGGTCTGTTTACATGAGCCAAGTCCCCATCCTCTGTTCACCACCCAGCGTTATTGGTCTCACTATGAAATTCAGATCAATATTCTCATAATAAAAGTTCCAGGCCTGGAGCTAATTGGAATCTAAAGCTTAGAAAGCTAAAGAGATCTATGGCACTCCCAAAGCTGCACTAATGAATGATGAATCACTGCAACACACACAGAAATACCTACTCAGTAAACCTGCACAGGTGCTAAACAAAGACAAACAAAAGATGCTGGCAAAGCTTACTGTACGTTCTCCTATTGTGTCACATTCAGCTCTGTCAGTCAGGCTAGCGTGAAACGTGACTCCCTCATCAATAATGGATAGCAGATCTGTACAGTGCTGCTGCTGCACAGATGCAGTTGACAGTGCTTTGCCATATCGTGGCCACTGTGTTTACAGTTATTGGTGAGAAAAAGCAACGTCACGAGCACTGGATCCATTTTACCCTGAAATTAGAGAAAAACTGATTTTTTTTTAACCCAAAATGTTGTTTATCATCAAACTTTTAAAGCTAACATGTACTAAACTGCAATAATTAAAGTAATTAAAACAAAAAAAGTATTTTGTATTACAGTGTTGGCTCTTTGCAACTTATAATTGCAGAATTATTTATATTAATGTCTCCACAGATGCTTCTGGAGACTGCAGGAAGAAACAGACACTACTGCACGTGCACATGTGCTTATGCTTGTGCATATCCACAATGATTCTGTGTATGGTTCCTTTGCTAAAGTATGTCATTACTAAATTTTGTATGCAAATCTGAGCACATTTGTGTCTCTATGAAGGGCTGATTATTGCAAATAATGATACATCAATAATGCTATAATGTGACAAACAGCAATAATATAATATAATATAGTGTGTGTGTTTTTATCTTTGTGTTTGTCCCCAAAGGCTGTTTTGGGAAGTGAAGGGTTGAAGTGCTGAGTGCTGAGTAAGCAGTGCAGGGCCAGAGCTGAGAGACTGCAGTGCTGCTGCCTGCAACACTCTGATTCGAGCTCAGACTGATACTCAACAGAGGGGAGGGGGAGGAGAGGAGATGCTCCAAAAAGACTCCTTTTACCTGCGACTGGACTCTCAGACATGTTCAGTTATCACATAGGCACACTTTCATTTTATCACCCCCGCTCACACGGACAGGTCTGCGCACACATGGACCAACACATTCCATTCAAATAGAAGAGCTTGTTTCTAATTGTGCTAATGACACATCATAAATCATATGTGAAGCCACTTGCACGTATCTCTGAGTGGTTCTGCACACACCACAGGAGCACACCCAAACACACGCACATGCTGCAAGCCTGAGCCGACGCCCTAACAGACACGCTGCATCACAGCCAGCGATCAGAGCTGGCAGCCTTGTTTACTCTCTCTAACCTGTGTGCCACTGATTGTGCTAGAAAAGCCCTCATCTTCTCCTCCCACCCACTCCTCTGCTCCCCCTCTCATTCCTCTGTCGTGCTCCCTCCCCATCCTCTGAATCACCCTCCGCTGCTCTCTTGCCAACCCCCCACCCCTTGTTCTTTCCTCCCTCACCTCCTGCACTCCTTGTGTGCGTCTGCCTTCCCTTTTCTCACTGTCACTCCTCACCTTCCCTCATCTCTCAGGTCTCTTTATGAATGGCACTACTGGGCTTTCAGTGATATGTTTTTTCACTCCCCTGCTCACTGTCTCCATTCCTCTTTCTGTGTATCATTGCATACATGCGTGCCTTTTTCTGCCTCCTCTCACTGCTTTCATGCCGCTGTCCCAGTCTGCCTCTCTTTCAGTGCTTTCATCCATTCCCCTCTTTCTCTCCTTGTCATCAATGGCATTGTGCCTATGTATATTTAAACAATCCGGGCCCGTATAGAGAATCTCAAACCTCCCCATCCTCTCTGCTGATATATTTGATTATATAACTCCATCCCCATGGACCTTGAGGACACTGCAATCTAATTTTATCAGGTAATGGTGGTGGTGGTGGTGATGATGATAGGAGTGTGCCTCAATGCGACATTTAAAGCAGAAAAAAAGCCTGTTTTCCATAGCTGCTTTTCGTATAAACATCAGAAAATAAAGCATTATCTAAACAGTGCTCAGACACAGTATTGTTAATGTAATCCAGGCAAAGATGAAACAAGGAGGAAGGTGAAGGCGCGTTCCTGATCATGTTAAAACTAAAATCTTCTGTTCGCTCATATAAAATCTGCTGATTCTCGGTTGAAAACCAGGAGCAGTTAATATGAGATCACTGAACACACGGCTGCCATTTTGATGTCTTTCTGTGCTAGAAACACATGAGCTTGCTCCAAGTTTTCTGTTCTAATAAACAACCATACCGCTGCATTGGAAAATTTGCCAAACAGCGCCATGTGCTGGTACAAATATGGAACTGCACAGGGCTGGAGTTCCCCGCAGTTTCCTTTTCATTTGCAAGAAGGACTACCGGCAATGATACCAAATCACCATGGCACGAAGGAGACATGAGAACTATGACGGGCAAACTGTGACTGATGAGTTCTTTTTTAAGCACGTGATTTGATCTGTGTACAGAATTTATCTAAAGACTTTTTCTCTCACTGCAGGCACAGTTACTGCAGAGTTGGGAGGATTTTAACCATCTGCAGTATCTGCACACTTTTATTTCAGTCACATACTATGCTAATTTCCAGCTCTGTATATTTCTATTCTTGCAGTCTGCTAGAGTTGCTTTGCATGATTCACAACTCAAAATAAGTTCTACTTTATCTTATAGTGGGGCTTTGGTGCACCCCCTCAGTTCATCCACTGTCTGAAACCACCTGCTTCCCAGTGATGTCAAATTAATTTCAAAAAATGAAAATCCCCTTTCTGTAACTGTAACCCAGTTTAACTGCACATTCGATCCCTGAGATATCTCAAAATAAGAAAAATAAAGTGCAATTGCAACAGTACTCCTTAGTTTTTCTACATGATAAAAAATGCAGCTGTAGTAAATGAAAGAAATCTGCCAGCACAACTCTTTAGGCTTAAACTGTAAGAAATAAATGTGTAAAATTACAGAAAAATTTCCGGTAGCTCATTGCCAAGAGTGCCATTACCCAATTGAGTATTTTTGTAAATCTACAGAAAATGTCTCATTTTATTTATTTTGCTGTGGATTGTAAAAAAAAAAAGAAAAGAAAAAGAAAAAAGATAGTGTCGATAGTGAGAAAACAGAAACTTTTCTGTTATTTAATTGTTTATCTATTACTTCATTACTGTCTTATGAATAGCTATGCAGGGAGTCTTTATCAGTAGGAAAGCTGTAAATTTTATGCAAATACAGTTAAAAGTCCAAAAAACGTCCAGTGGCCCAGATAGGGGATTTTGCCAGGCCAATTCTGGCCTCCAGGCCTTAGGTTTGACACCCCTGTTTTAAACTATCTTCCTCCTGACTGCCTGTCACTTGTAAACAGCAGGTAAGAGGGGCTTCTGTGTGCCAGAGATGACTACATTAAGCCATTATAGCAGCATATATATGACCAAAAATAAGAAAACGAAAATAAATTTAATCTGATGTGCAGCAGTACATTAGTTTCATGAAATAAACAAATAAACAAAAAAAAAATTGAGTAAAAGTCTGCAAGTTATCACACATTTGGCCGATAAAGTTCATAGAACGCAAAGTTGTAGCCACGACAGTAGAAAAAGCAGTGGAAAAAATGATGGATACTGCTGAAAAAGAAGCTACAGTTTCGAAAAAGTGATGATTACTCACAAGTGTCCAACCACAACAGTATAGCAGATCCATTTGATTTGACAGCGAAGATGACCCTTGACCTTGTGGATATGTTATCCATACACCTCTGTACAGGAATTTTGCTGCAGTGTATGGATTCTTGAGTTAAAATGTATTTTATGAGGTCCACAATTCCTTTGTCACTGTGTGGAATTTTTCTTTGCCATATGTTATTGTGCAGTGTTGTCTGTGTTTAATGACCTGGCTGTGATAAATGTGCATTAAGTGTAGCTCAAATATGGATGTGTGCGCTTTTCAACTATGCCCAAGATGAATTTTCCCTAAAGGAAACAATAAAACCAATCTATAATGTCCAATCAGTTCATCCTTGAGTCCAAGTGGATGCTTGTACCTACCTAAAAAAGAAAAAAAAAACATCCTTGGGGCATTCCTGAGTTGTCACTTTGATGACTGTGAGATGTACAACCTGAAAACATAAAACCTGTGACCATGTCTGTCGCTGGCACAGAGCCATAATAAAAGCAGCAGGAACCTGATGCAGCTGAAGGATACATGTATGCAAAGTCTCATATTAAATTATTCAGAGCATGATGTCCAACAAGGCAGAAAAAAAGAACCTATGTTGAAAAGATTGAATTAAATATCCATAATTACGATAAGTGGCCAGTTTCCATCCAAGATGTCTGACTCTGCCGGTCTATCTAATCTTCCTGCATGTTACTCTGTGGTGTTTGTTAGCTCCAGCATCGTGCCCTGGATGTTGCGGCTGAAAGGCATCACGAGTTCATCAAAGTCCACCTTGAGGGATGGGTGCTTATTCCTTCTCTCTATCTTTGACATCAGCTGGCTGGTGGTGGGCGGCTTCCCAAAAACCTGAGACAAAAAGACAAGTCACAGTGAGAAGTGTATGTAATTACACAGTCACTTCTGTAGGGAACTTTTGTGCACTAGTGGGCTTAATGCATGGTTGGTTTGTGCACACTGTGACTGCTGTGATTAGCCCGCCAGCAGAAGATACATTAAGCCGTCTTCTTGTAAACCGTGGAGAGGCTCACCGTTTTTGGCACAAAGGTGATGTCCACAATTTTGGTTTTCCCTGTCGTGATGCTGGTGTTCTGCAGGATGACACTATTTGAATCCTTCTGGGGTGGAGTCTTCTCTGCCGCTACAGATGATGTCTCTGCTTGCAATGCGACTTTTGCAGCAGCAACCTGTAGTGAATACCAAGATTTTCAAATCTTCCACAGCCTCTGCATACTTGCTGCAGTCCAACAAGTGTCAGATTCAGGCTGGTTAAATGCAGTTAGAGATATCAAAAATATACACAAGATTAGGTCACTAACAATAAACGGTTGGTGTTTGATGGTTAAAGCTCAATGGTTTTCAGTAACGGTGGAGAGGCAGGATAAAGAGTAATCCAAAGATTTACCTGTTACACCGAGGATAGAACTACTCTGTTAATTATTTAAGCCTATAGAAAGCACCACACAACTAATGTTTACTTTGGACTGATAAAATCTAGTGAGGGAATCTTCTTTCTGTCTCAAAAATAGAGCAAAAGAGGAGCATTAGTAACAAAACTTATTTTGTATATACATATACAGTGCTACAAAAAAGTATTTGCCCCCTTCCTGATTTCTTAGTTTTTTGCATATTTGTCACACTTAGATGGCTTGAATGTTTCAGATGAGAAACAAAGTCATTGACATCAGTTTGGAAAAGGTTACAAAGACACTTCTAAGGCTTTGGGACTTCAGTGAACCACGATGAGAACCACTTTCCACAAATGAAGAAAACTTGGAACAGTGGAGAACCTTCCCAGGAGTGGTTGGCATACCAAAATGACTCCAAAAACACATCAACAACTCATCCAGGAGGTCACAAAAGAACCCAGAGCAACACCTAAAGAACTGCAGGCCTCACTTGTCTGTGTTAAGGTCAGAGGTCATGATTCAACAATAAGAAGGGGACTGGGCAAAAATTGCATCCATGGGAGAGTTCCAAGGAAAAAACCCACTGCTGACCAAAAAGAACGCAAAGGCTTATCTCATATTCACCAAAAAACATTGTGATGAAGCTGTTGGGAAAATAGTCTGTGGACTGACGAGACAAAAGTTGAACATTTTCGTAGGTTTGAGTCCTGTTACGGCTGGCATAAAACTAACACGGCATTTCATAAAAAGAGCATCACAACAACAGTCAAACCTGGTGACTTGGAACAATGAATTCAGCTCTCTGCCAGAAAATCCTGAAGAAGAATATCTGGCCATCAGTTCATGCACTGCAGCTTAAGTGGACTTGGGTTATGCAGCAGGACAATGATCTGACACACATCAGCAAGTCCACCTTGTTGGAGTGGTGAAGTTGGACTTTAATCAGATTAAGATGGCCATTCATGCTCATATTCGTAGCAGGGTAGCATATTTGCTGCTACACCAATCCTTCTGCACCGTCTATTATTAACTTAATTAACAATCACATGGGTTACTGAAAAAAAGTGTTGATGCTCTTATCAAGATATTTTGCAAATCTGGCTTTCACAGCAGACAGTGCAGAGCTCTGTATTGTTTGTGTACTTTGTGTAAGCTTGTTATCAGATAATCATTGGCTTTGCTGGTATGACAAAGAGCGAGTCCTTACAGCTACAGTGTACTCTCCGCCTGATGGCTTTAAAAGTAAATCACTTTGTCCCTGAATGCTGTTTTATCATCATTTATTGCATAAAACTGGCTTTCCCATTCCCTAGTTACTGTGTGTGTGTGTGCGTAGCCTATATTCCTTAGTGTTATTATTCTTTCATTGACAAATATTATTATTTTTTGTTCACATTTAACTAATTTTTAAAGACAAGTAGACTGTTATAGTAAAAATAACAATATGCAACTGGGTACTGAGAGTGGTGTTCTTATCAGTGTAATTCCCACAGAACCCCCCACATGTTCCCACGGCTATGGTTAGAGGATAGGATAACCACAGGGCTTCTTCTGAATCTTCTGAATCAGTCACATAGTGCCAAATGTGAGCAGGGTGAGGGTGCATGCATTATTTACAGTGACGGATTAGTTTATAAGTCCCAGTAGTTGAGAGTTTAATAGATTTTTCAGTATCTCATAGGTAAGGATTTTTGTTCTTTATTGTAGAAAACAGTGATAAGTTTGGCAGGAGGAGGAAACAGAAAAGGGGTTCATACTGCCTCTAACCGAGCTCTGAGATAAAATGCTCAGTGATTAGCTGGTTCTCTGTACCTGTGTGCTATTCATTCTGTTTGACAGATATTTTTATTGTCCCCAGAACTGCTACTGAATTATAAATATTCCTGATTCATGTATGCCTCACAAACACCTGCTGCTTTCAGGGTCTTAATGACAAAATCAATACATCTGAACTGATTGTGACCTGGTTAGAGGGAATACAAATTTAAACACCGGCACGGTGTAGTTGTAACCAAACACATCTGGTGTCATTTGCTTACGAGTTCCCAGCTTTAAGTAATCAGGTCCCTTTACAGGCTTGGGTTTCCCTCGTGCTATGAGAGAGAAGAGATCAAAACCAGTGTGTGTCGCTCAGTGTAGTTTTACATGATTTATAGGTCATGATGGGGTGGCTGCAGCTCAGGAGATATACAGCTCCTCTAGCCTGCGTGTCAAAGTATCTGTGGCCCAGACACTGATCCCAGAGCTGCCCCTGATGCATACATCTGTGAGGGAGTGTGTGAATGTTATGTTGAAAAAGCACTTAGGCACAGAAAAATGCACTTGTATGACTGTATGGATGAATGAGGCTCGTAGTAAGAAAATGGTTTGAATGCTCAAATAGAGTAGAAAAGCACTATATAAGAACCTGTTCATTTTACCATGATTTGCTATATTCTTATAGTACAGAGTGAACTATAATATGCAGAGTGAACATTCAATATAGCATACAATATAGACAAAACAAAGATAACAGGGAAAGTCTGAAGGCAAACAATTTTAATGTGTTTTTAGAGAGCTTGTTTAATTTGGAGATTTGAATGGCACTCATTTGTGTACCTTTGCTTTGGCTGATTTAAGCTTTTTAGCTTTGGTCCCCTTTCCTTTTGCCTTGTCCTTTGGTTTAGGCAGAGAATCCATCTTTTGTTTGACCAAGTCAATTATTATAGGGTTTGCAAAATCACTGGCAACATCAAGGCAGTTTTGCTCTGTAAAGAAATAAAGTCAGTCAAATAACAGCAGCAGCAATTAAACAAGACATGGTGATTCTAAATTGGCCATAGATGTGAGGCAGATAAAGTGCTACAATGTAGGGTTAAATGTGGCTTGTAGTCAATAAGCCTAGAAAGACAGTATATAAATGCTGGTACATTACACATTACAGTACCTTACAATTACAGAGTTTATCATGACAAAGGTGAACTTGCTACAATAAATGCAACGTATTTGTCTGAGTTTGGGTTGATGGAGAGTTCAATAAAAAAGATAAGTTGAATAGTAATTATACAAAATAATTTGTTTCCATTTTTGCATTATAAGAAAAAGTTACAAATGTAAACTTCACATTTCAGACTTTGAACTATGTCACACCTTTCTTGTTCTCTGCAAGCACATTGGCACCTGCCTTGATGAGGAAATCCACACAGGAGACTTGAGAGCTCTCAATGGCCCTCATAAGGGGCGTGCCTCCACCCAGGGCTTGGGCATTGATGTTAGCCCCAGCATTCACCAGAAGTTCGATAAGTTCCAGCTGCCCAGCGTGAGCTGCATGGTGGAGGGGGGTCCAGAAGAACTGGTCACACACATTCACATCAGCCCTGTCACAAACAGTGATGTCAGATTCTAAGAGCTGCGTTAACGTATCAGTTCAAGGCATATATTTGTATTTAGGCCTATTCTTTGTCTTCTGAGTTTGATTTTGCGATCTGTAGTATAAGAATAATACAAGAATACAAACGTAACCATCAGCAGCCATCTCTCAAACACCACACAAAGCACCAAGAAAAAAACTGGAAAAAAACTAATCATGGAAAAAAGATCAAAATGATAAATTAATATCTTAATTGGCTTTTGGGTGTCTGTTTACCAGCGCAATACAAAGCTAAACAAACAGGGGAAAAAAATATTGAAAATATTAATTTGGCTTTTATTGTAAAGCCACAGAAAAAACAAATGGCTAAATAAACCAGTGCTGAAATCTGAATGGGAACTTTCTCACCCCTTGCTGAGGAGGTACTGAGCAGTCTCATAGTTGCCATTGGAGCACGCTGTCATCAGCGGGGTCTTGTAAAACTCATCCCGAACATCCACAGGCACCCCTTCGCTGAAGGCGTGGTCCAGAGACTCCAGATCATTGGTTCTCACACAGTAGTTAACATTGATGTAGACTGTCGGTGGCTTTTGTATGTACCATCCTGAGTCATTCATCACTGGATGCACTGGCGGGTGATTTGGGTCAAATCGGAAGATGTCTGAGCAGTTAAAGTATGACCCAATCATGAAGTTGGGTGGGCCTCCGTCTGCTCGTCGGGGCTTGAGCTCTGGTGGGAGGGTGCAAATGGGCATAGGGAGAACAAATTTACCCTTCTTCTTCTTCTTGCCTCCTTTTTTTCCCTTTCCCCCCTTTTTCTTCTTAGGCATATAAGAGGAGAGGCGGAATGGCTTCTTAATGTACTTGACTCCTCTGATGAAGTCACTGATGTTGACATCTCCTCCATGGGCCGAGATGACTGCTTGGATCTGGTCTGGTTCAACTGGAGCTTGTAGCTCCTCTAATACAGAAATAAACCTCTCTGCAGTAACTGTGTCTGATTTGTCACCAAAGGCTTTCCATAATTCAGCTTCATACTCTTGAGACCAGTCGTGGAGAGTCAGTGCCCAGGGATCTGACATCTGGCCAGTACCACTGGGATCACTGCTTTTTCGCTGCTTCCTCTCCGCCTTCCTGAGCTCCTTGGCTGCTGCGTTGTGACCCGAATCTTTGGCAATCTGACGTGGCAGCAAACCTTCCTGGTTCTTCAGTTTAGGGTTACAACCTGACCACAGAGCAGAGTTTATTAAAAGTATAAACACACGGTAGAATTACCTAATTTAATTCAGGACTTTCTTTGTAGCTGTTCCCTGGATCTACAAGTATCATAACAGAGATATAAGTTTTATTATACAAACATAGAAGGGAGAATACTGATCGGCTAATAAGTTATAAAATATTATAAGATGGGGACTGATTATTCAAGACATTGTATGTGAGAAGAAGAATTTTAAATTCAATTCTGAATTTTACCCAGAACCCAGTCTACCCAGTGAAGAGACGTTGAAAGAAATATATTGTCTTAGAACATCCTGATAACAATGAATTACAATAGTCCAGCCTAGAAGTCATAAATGCATGAACTAGTCTTTCAGCACCCCTCGTGAATGATGATGGGATGTTTCCAATATAAGAGATGCAATATTTGTTTAATATGCGCATTGAAGGACATATCCTTGTCAGAAATGTCTCCAAATCATCTTAAGATACATGAATGATGGGAAAGATTACATTCCCTCCAGCTAGGCAGTAAGCAATCTGCCAGTTTAGACAATTCAGCAATCTGTAATTGTGCATACTGCTCTCCAAGTAAAACCAATAAACAATGACAGATGTAGTGAGGGCAGCAGTTGTGCACAAGCTGGTAATTATGGACAATACTTACACATGTGAACATGAAAAAAAAGCAGAGGGACTGTATTATTATGTTAATCTTTGAAATTACTGCCAGGGGAATATGTTTGATCATAAAACGATAGTTTGATCTATATTTATACCAGGTGGGAAATTCCCATGTTTCAGTTGTGCCCTGTGTAGTGCCATGATCAAAAGAGACCTGCTTTTATATCGCCTTACTAGAAAGAAACTCAAAATTAAAACAGAACCAGAACAGAATCAAAAATGTGCTCTACTCATTCAAATATCCACATATGTGTAAATTAAATGACATTTCAACAATTCAGCAGTAATGAAGGAAAACAGATTAAAAAAAAAAAACAGTAGCTACAAATTTTAAAGTTGGCCATGAAGTGTGTTCCTTCACGTTCCCATGTATAAAAACAGTATCTTCTCCTAGAAATGGAGGGTAACAAAGAAAATCGTATTGAACTCACCCTCTAAACTGAAAGCGATAAAGGTCTAAATAAAGTACTGTAGAGCTGTTTCTTGGAACAAACTGGAATTCCCATATTCTAAATACATTCCTGTACCCCTCTTTTAAACTTTGATTGAAGCTATTCAATGTAGCCATTAAGCATTCTTCTCACTTTAACACACTTTGTAAGTTCGATAGGCCATGCATATGAATTATTATACAGTTTGGGTATACAACACTTACGTAGCAATTTCTCAAAAATATTGTGATCAACAACAATGTGACAGCTTCATAAACACAAACACTTACAGAGGCAACACCTACAGAAGGTAAGACAGGTACTGAGAAGATAGCTCAGGGGCAGCAATAAGATCTGAGCCAATATAGATGTACTACTGGCCATCAGATATCTAAATGGAATAATAAGCTAGCCACATAAGGACACAGACGTCATAGATGTTTAGGTTGGGTGGTACCCTGTGTATAAGTTCCTTAAACACTGGGTATATAGTCCAGCACCTTTGGGTTCTACAAGCAACGACAAAACAAAAAGAGAGAGGGAGGGGATCAGAGTGGCAATCCAGGATGAAACAAGGAGCAACCATGAATACATTAAAAAGATGCCCCCCGCACCCCACCCCGCCCCCAAGATGAGCTGCTACAAGAGTGCCTTGGGTAGCTGAAGAGCTAAAAGGAGGAGCCCCTGCATGGGGTAGATAGAGGTGGTGGCTGACATCAATAAATCCTACCAATGGTCAGAAAAGGCCAGCCTAAAGGACAGCACAGAGGCTTTGATCATGGTGGCACAAACAGACAGACAACTGCTGGACAACCAACCACACAGAGCTGTGACTGATGAAGCGCATAAGACTGCAGTTGTGACAGATGTGGCAATCCCAGCTTATAGTAATATTGTGAAGAAGGACCATGAGAAGTATGATGGACTAAAAGAACAACTGGAGATGTGAAAGGTAAAGTCCAAAGTGGTCTCAGTGGTAGCAGAAACATTAGGAGGTGTAACTCCAAGCTGTGAGTCCAGCAGATTCCAAGCATAACGTCAGCGGTCTCAGTCCAGAAAAGGGCTATCTTAGGAACGACCAAGACACTAGACGGAAACCTCAAACTAGGCGTGGAGCTTGAGGAAAGCACACATAATGGTGGTTTTTATATAAAGCTACATTATTGTTTTGGTGAGGGTTTTTGGATTACACTGATGAAACCTCGCAGCTGAGACACATTTATCTTACTCAACAATAAATATTATGATGAGCCCCTTTTACTTAACACTAGTATTCTGTTTGTTTTCCTGTTCGTCAAGACCACGCCTTCAATACCCATTTAAGACTTGGAGCTGATTGTAATGCTACTCTGTAATACCACACAGACACCCACTCTGTGATCAGTTTTCTCTTGATGTACATTTTGAGTAGTATCTGATATGTTTTCCTCCTGCATTTGAAAGACAGACTGTGCTGCAAACATCAGTGTTAGCCTATAAGTGAAACGATATCAGACTGAAATTACTAAATGTAATGTTGATATAAGCTTTAAACGTCTTCACAGTCAGGGTTCCTTTTGAGGCATCAGCAGGAGTAAAAGACCTCATCAAAGAAAAAGACTTCAAAGTGAACTGTTTAAAGAATATCTTACAGTACCTCTCTGCACCAGGAACTTGCAGCAGTTTGCATTGCCTGAGGCAGCAGCGTAGTGTAAGGGTGTGTAGTTATTAAGGTTCATCACACTCATGTCTGCTGAGTATGCAGACAGCACCTGAAGCACCTGCAACACATAAAATCAGCACAGAGTAACACATTAGAGAATCCTAAATCTGAAGTGATGCTTACACTAATAGTAGGACACTGTCATTTTAATTCCAGTCTTCAATGTAAAGTAGAATAAGTAAAAATAGATACACTTTGCATGGTACAACAATGTTATAATCACAACTCAAATTATGCCAAACCTTACTTCCATGTTTATAAATTGATATTTAAAAACATGTCTGCCATCTTTTGATGATATAAAAGTGGGGTTGTATGTCTGAGCAGCTACTACACCTCAAAAAAGCCCCCAATGGCAGCATAGTGGACTGCTGTGAGACGCTTTCTGTCAAAGGCATTGGGGTCTCCCCCCATCCTGATTATAGCTCTAACAAGCAGCAGGGAACCTGCTTTGACTGCCTCCATCAATGCTGTGACACCAGTTTTCTGAACAGAGGGGAAGAGAGGAGAGGAAAGGGTTCAGTTCCCACAGACTGTCTTCAAAACGCAATTCTTGCAATCCCTGTTTTTTTACCGGATGTGCTGCATTGGGGTCTGCTCCAGCATTCAGCATAATGAGACACAAGGGGGTGCACTCCTGGGCCTTTTCACACATCAACTGAAAGACATGAGTCCCCTGCACTGACACGTTGTTGGCATCGGCACCGCACTTAAGCAACATCTGCAGGCAGCGGCTGTGGCGTTTGGTGGGGTAGATGCAGTAGAACAGCACACCTGAGTCATAGCATGGGTGCAAAAGTTTAGGAAAAGGTCATGAGAATGAGACAGAAGAAGCAAATAACAGTCAACAATAAATCTGTACATCAATGTAATCAAATTACTTTGAGGGAGCTAAATGCTACATGATAGTGATGTCCCAGTTTCAAATATTAATGGGTACATTTGTATAAAAAATACCCCTCAGTCTAAATCATTGTTTCCAGTCCTTTGCAGCTGTCAGCTAGCTAACCCTGCCAAGTCAAATTAAGTCATCTTCATTTCTACTGCAAAATTAAAAGCAAGGGCCAATGACCCGAGGGCTTTGAAAGTGAAAGTTATGGACATATTTCCCTTTTCAGGAAATTTTGACAGATACCTTCCACACCCTAACACAGCTACTCCCACACTTCTACTACAGAGTACGGCTACATTCTCACCTGCTAACTGCTGGTGGATTAAACTGCTGTAAAAGGAGGGAGGGTAGGATGCTGTGTTTTACTTTCCCCACTCAGATTAATTGCCACAAGCCTCCACATTTCTGACACTATGGATAACACAAACAGGTGTGTGTGACTACTGAAGCTCAGCCTGCTGTGAGTACTGAGACTGGGCTGAACAATACCCCAGGGAGAGCTGAGTGATATCAAGTTGCTCAGCGTGTTTCACAGGAGAGGATCATTAGGACTTGATCTGTAATTAGATGTGTCCATGTGGCATGACACACAAATGAAACCACACCCTCATATATGGCTCTTCACCCATGCATACATACATACATACATCATACAGTATGTAAATTATGCAAACCCCAGGAAGTATTCAATCACACGAGAACACACACAAATCATTCAGCCTTCATCTATCTCTCAAAGGAGAGACAGTTAGAGTAATTGCTACCCTGGACACACTGTAATTGGGGTCATTATCACAATTACTTCAACAAGGTCCTTCGGAAGAACTTGGTGCGCTCTGATTGGAGTTGTCCGGGATACCACCTCCTCATCAATATCTAAACAGACACACTGCATTTTCATGAGCTGAAAGACAATGCAAGAGATTCTGCTGACCTAATTTGAGATGGAAACACCTCTATTTGGGAAACTGAGACTCCAAGCTCAAATGAGAATACATTGATCTTCCATTACCTCATACTTAAAGCCATTTAAAGTAGACAATCTGGACACACTTGGTGCTACAAAACATGAATTTCTATGGTCTCTAGTTGCCATGTCATTGAAAATCACCCACTGTGTGGATATAGCTTAAGAGTGGCAAAGATAGGTATCAATGTCCCTCTATAAGTGAGCATCACCATCGGGGTGAGTCCTTGAAATCCCTCTGGGTTCTTATTTGGGCAGTTATTTTGAAACATTATTTGAATTAAATTCATTTTTATAGTCACCAACACACTAAGACAGACTGGCAACCTTTGTAGGGTATGTCCTGCCTCTTGCTTTGTGACAGTGTGGGCAGGTTCTAGCCCAGCTGCAATTCTGAACTACATAGCTGAAGAAAACACTGCTGTTTACCACAACTATGCGGCCACCATATATACACTATATGAACAAAAGTGAGCCACCTACATCTACAGGAGCTGCTCAGCCATAGAAACTCATGCCACGAAGCTCCCGGCACACAGCTTTTGTGCTGATATTAATGCAAGAAGATGTTTGAAATCCCGTAGTTATTCAGTCAGTAGAGTGTTGCTAAACCCACGCAGAGATTATAAGTACTAATGCCTTTAGTTTTAAACTCACTTTTGCCCTCTACATCCAGGAGCCTCAGGTTGGCTTGGTTGTGGGTCAAAAGAGACACAATGGGATCATTGCCCAGCTCAGCAGCTAACATAATTGGAGTACGGCCCCTTTTGTCCTGAATATTAGGATCTGCTCCCTGGGAGAGAAGGAAGATGACAAGCTCTGTGAGGAGAAAAAGAGAGAGCAGAAACAATCAGGAGACAGATGATATTTTGGGCTGTGGTAAATTCTCTGAACAACCGGGGGATGCAGATTATGTTTAAAAGTAATCTGAAATACATGTTTATATCCCATCTTGAATGGACACCCATCTTTCCCCAGTGTTACTGCAGGCAGAGATTAAGATGTTTAACAAACTTAATAACATCCATTCCTTTTTCCATTGCACTGCCATTTTCGAGAACTCTATATGCTGCCACAAATCTTTGTGGACATATTTTCTTTGGCAAGAAATGCGGCATGTAAACAAGGGGTTTTGAAAGACGCAAAGACTAAATGAAATAACCTGTACTGTAAATACCCACAGTATTTGAGTTATACAAACACAGCAATCGTCCAACCAAATATGTCTAATTTTTGCAAAGGAATAAGTCTGCCATAGTCAACCTGACAGGCATAGCATTACCAAGATTGTTGGCTGAAACTGCCACATGGAGCACCCCTATGCCGTCTTGCGGCTCTGTGAGATTGATGAGGTTTTCCACCCCGAGCTGCACCATCTTCTCTATCTGTGCCTTATCCACTTGATGGACTCGCTGAAGCAGGCGGTAAATCTGTAGGATCTGCAGGCGGCCCTGTGCCACTCTGCTGTTCATTGTGGACTCTCTGAATGCCAGTATGAAATAGGAGAGTTATAATTTCCACATATGCATGCATAAATAATTGGTTCTGAAAATGTTTTAATTTAATTACAATTTTTAGGTGTTTTCTTTTTCCTCTGAAAAAAATGCAGTACAGTTTAAATAAGCTACCTGTTAATGTTACCCATGTGAATGGCGATTTTCATACAAAGTGGCAATGGCCCAGTGCTTTTTTCTTGTCTTTTTTAAGTACCACTGGACCATTTGACACGATACTAAACATTACCACAGTACATGAAAAATAAAGTCACAAGTATTTTAAAAAATCTGTCAATGTAGAATCATAAACCCTAAACTAAAAGGCTGTCAGCTCATCATAACACGCACCTTCTGCACGCGCACACGGATACGCTCGTTACACTGCCTCTTCTTGTTTGGCACGCGGTCTTTCCCCTTTTTCAGAAAGTGCTAACACTTGTTGCTCTTTGTTGTCCACATACCCAGGACGCTTGGTCAGCGAGGAGGGTCCCGTCTGTACCTACTATTCCTCCCGGGCATTTACTTCTCTTAAAACACTGCTTTTCACTTTTCTGTGCGTGCCGGGAGAAAGGAAACAAAGTCGGCTCCATGGCAACGGAACGCGTGAAAATCCCGGGCAGGACCTCGTGTCAACCGCAGCGTCTGATGCTGCTTTCAGGTGCTCTTGATAAGCTCGGCAATACTGAACTTGTTGTAAATGAAAGCGTCACCACTTTGCATCCATTTATTTAGGTAGTAATTTAAAGACTTTATATGTATTAACTGAACAAGTTTTGATAGTTATAATATTTGCCACTGTGGAATTATTTCATATATTTCGATTAAGGAATGCCCGTTAATTGAAATATTTACCATTTACTACAATGAATCTGAAAAGTATTCACACTTCACTTGTTACACATTTTGTCATATTACAGTCTTATTCCGAAAATTGATTCTTTTCCTTTTTCAAAATTGTCAAAATTCTGCACAGAATATCCCGTTAATGACAAAGTGAAAATCATTTGCTTGAAATTCTTGCAAACGTATTAAAAATAAAAAACCAAAAAATATTTCATGTACATGAGTATTCACAGCCTTTGCCATGACACTCAAAGTTGGCATCATGTTCATCCTGTCTCCACTTACCATCTGTCAGGTGTTTTCTGTAACTTGATTGGAGTCCACCTATGGTTAAATTCAGTTGACTGGAAATGATTTGGAAAAGCACACACCTGTATATATAAGGTCCTATAGTTGACAGTGCATGTCAGAACACAAGGAATGAAGTCCGGTGAATTGGACAATCCTAAACCTCCGAGACAGGATTGTATGGAGGTACAGATCTGGTGAAGGGTACAGGTTCTGCAGTTCTGCAGTTTTGAAGGTCTGAATGAGCTCAGTGGCCTCCAGCATCTGTAAATGGAAGAAGTTTGGACCACCAAAACTAGAGCTGGCTATCAAGCTAATCTGAGCAATCAGGGTAGAAGGGCCTTAGTCAGAGGAGAACCTTCCAGAAGGACAACCATTTCTGCACCACCAGAAGTTTCTCCACCAATCGGGCCTGTGTGATAGAGTGGCCAGATGAAAGCCACTTCTCAGTAAGAGGCAAATGACTGCCTGTCTGAAGTTCTCTGATCTGATGAAACAAAAATTGAACTCCTTCAGCAGTAGGAAGACTAGTCTGGATCAAGGTAAAAATGAATAAAAAATGAATACAGCAATGTACAGATAATCCTTGATGATAACCTGTTCCAGAGCTCTCTGGACCTTATACTTGGGCGAAGGTTTATCTTCAAACAGGACAATGACCCTAAATACATATCCAAGATAACAAGAATCACTCTTTGAATGTCCTTCAGGAGTCCAGCCAGAGCCCAGACTTGAACCTGATTGAACATCTCTGAAGAGATCCAAAAATGACTATGTACTGATGACTCCTATCTAGCCTAATGGAGCTTGAGAGGTTCTCCAAAGAAGGATGAGAGAAACTGCCCAAAAATAGGTGTGCCAAGCTTGTAGCATCATGCTCAAAAGACTTGAAGCTGTAGATGCTGCTAAAGGTGCTTCAACACAATACTGAGCAAAGGCTGTTAGTAATAATGGACATGTTAAATTTTTGTTTTTTATTTTTAATAAACTTCAAGCAAACATTTTTTTTACTTATGGAGTATTGTGTGTAGAATTTTATTTTGGAATAAGGCTATAACATGACAAAATGTAAATCTCAATTAGGTTCAAAAAGAAGAGCACATATATTTTCTTTGATAAGTAATGAGCTTCTTGATTGTTAAGCTTTTCCAGTAGCATCCTAACAGCTCCGGGAGTAAATATCCTGAACACTAGGGGTCACTGCAGTGCAGAATATGAAAAAAAATTCAACAGACTCCTTGTCATGTCTTAAGCTAAAATTAGCCTGTTGAAGTCAAGGGAGGAGATGATAGAGGTTTGAAGTAGGAGCCAGAAACAAAAGTCAGCCCAGCTGTGTGTATTTGTGAAGGCCAAAGAAGTGCCAGATTAAATAAGTGAAGTCCAAAGCAGGCAGAGCAGTGTGTAAAACCTGATGCATACCAGCTCATTTAATAAAAGAAACCAAATCCAGATGAGAGTGATACTGTTGATGTGAGCCGTATAACACTGGGTATCTGTATTTGTAGCACACGTGACAAAACATACAAAACATATAGAGTACCTTGCAAGGTGAAGTGGCAATTCTTAAAGATCACAAAAATATTTACAGTCTGTTAAGGTTACACAATGCTTAGACACATACACTTATATTTCCACACTAAAGTTGATGACAAACATGTCCTCCTTGCAAAGGAAAAAATGTATTATAAGAAAAAAGAAAAAAATCTGTGAATACACTCTTAAGCCATAATGTTAAAAAAATGCAAAGTGAATCACCAATCTGAAAAAAATGTGCAGTTTTTCAAGCCATTTAAAAATATGTACAAAACCTTATAAAATGCACACTTGAAAAATAGACAACCAAAGGCAGGCTATGTGTGTGTTTAATCAAAGAAACAGGGTTTGTATACTTGATATAAAGATAAGTGTAGCTTTTGTATTTGTTACTCTTTGCTTTGCATAAAAACTCCACCGTAAGATGGACTGATAGTAACAGCTACATAACTTTCGCTATTTGAACTCCCACAAACTTTAAATGTCCCTTAGAAGGACACAAAAAAAGAAGAAAAAAGACTGTTCTTGCCCTTGGCAATCCTCCACCTCCTCTTGTGTTACTGGGCATAGCTAATGTCCTATAATGTTCTTATTGTTTTGTTTTGTATGATTTATAAAATCCTGTGGTTTCTCCCCCCAAACTGTCAGTGACTTCATTTGTGCATTTCCTCCTAAAGAATAGTGATAGTGGTTTGGACTTCATCACTCTGCATTTTTTCCAATACAATTGGCACTCTGTGTTGTGTTTCTGGGAATATACTTGTGGTAAGAATGAGACTCTTAGGAATAATTCAGGAAGTGTGTGTAATAACCTCTGATCATTTGGTATGTTGTGGGTGGATAACGGACAAAAAACCCTCACATTAATAATCTTTTTATAAGATAACCTTTCTTTAAATGGCACCGATGGTGCTCACTTCCAGCTCCATGTTTTTATTCTTGAACTCTGCTTCGCTTTGCTGAGTAGCTTTGAAGGATCCCTGGTTAAAAATAACCCTTTTTTTATCTTATGCTGGTCCTTGGCGTAGCCCCTTAGTTCATCCTCTGTCTGCAAGAAGCAGTTTCAGCTCCCTCACCCCCCTTTAAGCCAACTTTCTTCCTATTGGCTGCCCAACATAGATGCCCATATAAGGGATATCCATTCTCAGTGACATAATACAGAGCTAAAAGTAGAAAAAACTACCTGAGCCAGTTCCAAAAAAGTTGGGGTGGTATGTAAAATTAAAATAACAACAGAATGCAATGATTTTGAAGTGTCATAAATCCATATTTTACAACAGATTTTAGAAAACATATCAAAAGTTTAAGCTGAAAATATTAATCATTTTGAGAAAAAAAAAAATTAGCTCTTGAGTTGGTTGGCATCAACAAATCTCAAAAAAATTTGGATTGAGGCAAAAAATGCTGGAAAAGTTAGCGTTACTAAAAAGAAACAGCTGGAGGAACATTTTGCATCTAATTCTAAGGTTCACTGTCTGTGACTACAGTCCGCCGTGACATCCACAAATGCAGGATAAAGCTCTATCATGCAAAGAGGAAGCCATACACGAATATGATCCAAAAACTTCTCTGGGCCAAGGCTCATTTAAAATAGACTGAGGCAAAGAGGAAAACTGTGGTTGGAAGAGTTGAAATTCTTTTTGGAAAACATGGATGCCGTGTCCTCTGAAGAAAAGAGAAGAGGTACCATTCGGCTTGTCAGGAGCTCTCAGTTTAAAGTCCTGCATCTCTGATGGTATGGGGGGTGCATCAGTACCTATGAAACTGGCGGCTTGGAAAGGCTCCATCAATGCTGAAAGACATATACAGGTTTGAGGTTTGACAATGCTAAACTGCATAATGCATCTATTACAATGCAACAAAGAAGACCCAGGACTGTTGAGCAGCTTTGATCCTCTATCAGACACAAATGGGACAATAATCCTCTCCCAAAAGTCCAGCATCTGATCTACTTAAGTCCCAGGTTTTTAAAGATGAGGGATATAGTGATAAAACTTTTACCACTATATCCCTTGGCCCAACTTTTTGCCACTGTGGAATGAGTTGATATGTTTTCTTAAAATGGCACACTTTCTCTGTTAAAACATTTGATACGTTTTGTATATTCTATTGTGAATAAAATGTGGGTTTATGAGATTTGGAAATCATTGCGTTCTGATTTTATTTACTTTACACAATCTGCCAAAATGTTTTGGTTTTTTTGTTGTTGTTTTTTTTTTGTGGGGGGGGGGGGTTTGTTTTTTTTATTTTTATT
>VVHJ01026150.1:25778-36382 GCA_015107715.1 Tylochromis polylepis
GAATTTTTTTGGTTTTTTTTTTTTTTTTTTTTTTTGGGGGGGGGGGGGTTGGTTGTATGCATATGAAAATACTAATAGGTCCCCTTTAAACACTACTGAAAGCTGTATGTTTTGTTGTTTTACTGTAAACTCAAGTTAATAGAGTTGCATGAAAATGTGACATAAGATAACCATGCAGTGGCTTTTTCAGAATACATGTTGATGGATTTAACAAACAAAAAAAAACCCAAAAAATGCCTCTTGCCAAAAATAGTTTTCCTTAAAGCTGTGAAACACAAAACAAATCACTGTGGTTAAAAAGGACTTCTGATATCCTTCTTGGCACTGAAAGTAAAATATAAGCTATTTTCTTGCTGAATAAATCCAGTCCAGTAATATCAGTTTCTCTGACTGCCCTATCAGTGGCACTGTCTCTTGGACAAATCAGAAGCTCTCGTGCTCAGGATTTTTACACATCCAATCAGATGGTCTCATAGAGCAGCATCCCACTGAAGATGGTCAGAGGTTCGGAGGAGTAGGCCAGCTTCCCAGTTACAAGGTCGATACAGACCGTGTCCCCTGCCTCCATGGGCAGGATGATGTTAAAGACAGCTAAAGCTCCAGGGATGTGCTTTGCCTCAGCCATGGGCTTCTCCAGGCCTTCAGGCTGATATCCAGCCGAGTCTGCTCGGGCCACACCAGTGTTGGACTTGGACAGCACTGCCTCGATCTTTATGTTTTTGTGGCCTGTCAGGATGCCACTGAAGAAGTACTTCCCACGCACAGGAGCTGTGAAATAACCTGAGGGACAGGAGAAGGTCATAATTACTGATTGCGGACACTGAGTTGAAATAAAGAAAACCTACAATTTTTTAAAACTATTGACATGCAACTATTGAAATTGCCATTGTAGTAAAACTCACCTGTTTTGGGATTGTAGGCATTATTTTCATTGACGAAGATTTTATTGAACACTATGGTTCCCGTGTTTCTCATCGGGCGGGTCAGGGCAGCAGAGAAGGAAAGGCGTGGCACATGGGCATCAGAGCCTGGAGGACCTGATGATAGAGCAGAAACAAAGAGCAGGTGTTACCGTGGATTCGAGATCAAAGAGTTAGGCGCACTTTGATCTGCTGTTTAATAAGAACACCACATACCCTGTTCACCTCTGAGACCTAGAAAGTAAGATGAAAGATAACAACAGCGAGTTAGTGATCCAGCAATACCATTCCTCATGTTTATATTTTATTTTTATCACATTGTACATATGCAAAATGTTAATGAAGAGACATCAAAGATGCAGCAAATCCGTAAATGTTATTGTACTAAGCAAAGTTTGCTGTTTGTATCATGTGGCATCGTCAGGGGCTTAAAAACTAAGATAATCTGAAAATGCCAAAAGCAGCTTTACTCAGCCTCCTTTAACAAACTCCAAAAGGAAGTCAGTCCCCATAGCCTCCCATTTTTAAATGACCAGGTTTATAGCAAATAAATAATTTAATAAAATGTTTTCAGCCTAGTAAGAAAGCAGAGGTGAAATGGGAAGGGTGAGATTTTAATTACCCTTATTTTTTATAACTCTTAAGTTTATGCATGACAGCAGGTGACACCTTTGGTGCATCTAACACAGGATTTTTACACATCCAATCAGATGGTAACCATGGGCTAGAACCATTACTACCAAAGCGTGGGCCAGGGCACCTTGGTGGGCCAAGGTTCTGCAGGTGGACCATAGTAATAACAGAAATTTAGTTTGAAATTACTCTCAAGTACATACAGTTAAATATTTATATACATGTGTTTATTTATATAAAAAGTAAATTAAAACTAGTAAAAAGGAGTGGTCAATTTGGGTCATTACTCTGGCCTAAATTTCCTCTTCTTTATCGAAGTTTGTGTCCCAGTGGGAGGTGGGTCACGCATTTGCCTTGACACTTTGCATATGACTGGGTAGCATTAGCAATTCATAGTTATATAGTTTATGTTTTTTGAGTAAAATTTTAATGCAAATTCATCACATTCTATTGCATTTTAATTAGTGCAATGATTTAAGATTGGGTGGGTGCCATGTGATTTTCTGGTTTTTAAGTGGGCCATAATACTCTTGCCTTTGAAAATGGCTAGTCTAGAATATAGCTGCTAGCTGAGTAAACATCCTGAGAGTTTTTGATGCACTTTTAATGCCAATTATCAGCCAAATAAAAATGGTTTGCTATGGTGTTAACAGATTGTTCAAGAAACCTCTGTTCAGTGAAAGTTTTATTTTCTATTGTTATTATTTATATTTTAGGACACATTACCAGGAGTCATACATATCCAAATGACTTACAAACACACATTACTAAATAACATAGCTAACTTTAGCTAACTTGGTTAAGCTTAAACTAACATTCCACCTTTTTGTCCAAAGATGATCATTTCTGGTTCCAAAAGATAAAATATGAATTTTGAGTCCACAAACTGGGCCTACACTATTTACCTGGGGGTCCCATTGGACCCCGTTCGCCATCTCTGCCCCGAGGTCCTATCTTCCCTTCGGGTCCCATCGGACCCCGAGGCCCTTGCTCTCCTCGGAGCCCAGGTGGACCAGGTGGCCCTGAAGGAGGGAAATGTTTGGTGAGACAGCCGGGAAACACTCTAGTGAAAGTTCTCTTTACTAGTAATGCTATCCCTTAAGAGAACTCTAAAAACATGTACAATAACCCAAGGAAGCCATGACATGTGACATGGGTTGTGCCCTTTACTCTCACATTTACTAAAAACTTAGCTTTCAGACAGAGAGCACACTTTAAAGGGTTCTTTACTAAATCATTTTATGATGACATTCTGGAATCTTCCTCCTATTATCTCTTGACCAGCATTCAAATCCCATGCCTTCTGCCCTCTGTGACTCACCCTTAAAGTCCTGTGTTTTGAATCTGTGGAAGTCCCTGACCAAGTCGACCACTGAAGAGTTCAGCCTGTGTATGTTGGAGTGGACATGCTGCAGCTGGACGTTCTGGATATTTTCAATAGCATTTCCTTGAGACGTAACTGTGACATTGAGTCCATTAACGCAGTTCCACAGCCCAGACACATGTCGGTTCAAGCCCTCCTTGATGCCCTCCAGCTTTCCAGAAAACGAGTCGAAGCGTCCAGACACTTTTTCAAGGTTGGAGAGCCTTCGATCTAGGCCGTCACTGGACCGCCGGCACTCCCCAATCTCAGTGACATGGTTGCTCTTAATTAATTGGATCTCTTTGCCCAGATCACTGAATCGAGTCTTTGAGTCAGCAACGTGGTCTGCCAGGTCCGTTTGCAAGTTGTTCACCTTGAAAAGAGTGTTGAAAGTTCTACTATGAAAAGACTTTTTTCCCCTTTGCTCCACAATTAATTTTCCTATGGTAAGCACATTATTTACATCACCTGTTAAGAAAACCCCAATATCTGTAATATCCTTAACTATTTTCACAATTATATTATTATTCTATGAAAACAGTTCCAAAGGTAACCATGATGAATTTGGCTGACATAATGGTTTTTTAGACTTCGTAAAGATATATTATGTTTCATTTTGTGTATTGTAAATAAAACAACACACAGATTACCAGTGTAATTAAAAGCAGCAATTTGTAGAAAGGAAGTCTTCTTGGGCTACACTTTACAGATTATTTTTCTGTGATGGCTGATGGCATTTATCAAATTAATGTATTTGTAATATTTTTTAATTGTTTTACTGTTTCTGCAATTGGGAGGTCAAGCACAGACATTATAAAAGATAGATGTAGCTCCCCTGATTTCACCCACTGGTTTGTGAAGTAATGTTTTAAAGCCTCAAGTTGAGCATTTTTGTCATTGCCAGCTTGGTTTTTTTGAAACTGGATGTGATCAGTGGAGAGAGGATCTGACTGTAAAGAAAAGGTAAAAAGAAAAAAAAAGCTGTTCTGTTATGCACTTGTTCTCCCAAAAACACTTCCACTGTGTTTTGGGAGTTTTGTCTTTGTGAACTTTTGAAGCATTTTTATCTATTTCTCTTGTTTTGTTTTTTAAATCTATTTCCATTGTGTTTCATTCAACTTCCATTTTGTTTTGTGTGCTTTTGCATCATTTTTCTGTTTGCTGGTCTTTTCTTAACTTGCAGTGCATTTGAACTGAACGACTGCACGGCCCACCCAACACCGCTCTTTCTGTTTTTCCAGGCAGTTTCCACTGCTATACCTGCTGATCCAAGCTACCAACAAATACGGGGGGGGAAATCAAAAGTGATATAGTCTTCTTGTTTTGGTTCATTACCTACTTCATAGCCACTCCATGATGCAGTCACCATTTATAACAATAAAAAGTGGAAAAATGCCTTTAATGGCTTTAATTTACAGGTTCACATGTCAAATAGGGGTTAGAATAACTATGCTGTTATCTTTATCACATATTCTTACCTCAACGATGATATTGTCCTTAATGTCAGTCAGATCTGTTATCGTGTACCCGTGTGTCTGCACAGTCCTTCCCAGGCCCTTCAGGGTGTCATTAATGGAGCTAAAAGTATCCATGACCTCAGCCAGCTCTCCTTGGATTGACTTCAGATCCCCTCCTAATTTTCCACTATGTTCAGTATGACCTTCCAGATGTTTCTTTAGATCATTTATGTTGGTTTTACACTGTACTGTACACTCCTCCACTTCCTCTCTGAGTCGTCCCACCTCCTCCTGGAGGTTGGAGCAAACCTGAGAGCAGACGGATTCTCCCGAGTCAACTTTTCTCCGCAGATCCGTCAGTTCCGTCTGGCATCTGTTGAGGCTGATCATGGTGGAGTTTTTAAATGTGAGCAGGTCCTTTTCTATAGTCCTGCATATCAAACACTCCTTAAAATCGTGGCCCAAAGTTTCCACTTCTGTGAAAATCCTGTTGAAGTGCTCACCATCCTTCCCTGTCACAGCTGTTATCTTTTTCACATCAGTTGTTAAGTTAATCACTCTCTCAAACAGCGAGTCTCCTGACACTGACAGGTTGTTCAGCTTGGTGTTAAATTTTTGGATCTCATCCTGGTTGGCCACAACCCTCCACTCCAAAGTTTTCACAGTGTCATCACTTATCCGATCTTTTCCGTTCGGCCCACAGGTGTCTCTGCACATGTTTGTGGTTGATGTTAGCCTTCTGTCGAGGAAGGTCGTGATGTTCTCCAGCTGGCTTAAACGTCGACTGTGGTCTTTGACCGTGTCTCCAAGAACAGCCACATCCAGCTCTACTTTACCAATCTTGTAGCTGTGGTCATCCAGCTGAATGAGGACTGAGTTGCGCAACTGAGTCACGTCTCTCTGCACAGTTTCTTTCATGTTGTTCCCGGTGTTAGTACACCTCTGCTCCGTCTTCCTCATTGTGTTATTCATCCTCTTCTCCAGTTCTCGTAGCCTGCCATTCAACCGGTCCTCTGTCACTCTTCCCTTTCCTCCACCTGTCCCAGCTAGCTCCTTATCCAGCCGCCCTTTAATAGTGTCACACTTGTTTGCAGTGGAGGTGAGTCGTACTTCTACATCAGAAAGCCTCCTTCCCAGCTCAGTGACTGTGTTGCAGCAGGCCTGTGAGCGCTCTGTCTCACTGCGAGAGATTTCCAAGCTTTGCCTCAAGTGTTGGTCTATGGAGCTGATCCTTTTCTCCAGGGCTGTGATCCTATCCCTGTCCTCCTGCTGTTGGCGCCTCAGGTCCTCCACGCCGATCTGGTGATAACGAGACATAATGATAAAAATGACTGTCATGAACAGCAGTGTTTTCTGGTTCATGATGTCTTCCCATGCATCCCATGGTTTCCTGCAGAGCATTCTCATTCCCAACACGTAACATACCAATGATTTGTCACGGCCCGAGGCATGTCATAGTAACGCGAAAGGTACCCTTCCGCATCCTTATGAGATGGTCTGCACAGAAGGCCGCTTCGCTTTCTATTCGCTTCTCGGCTTTGTATTGCGGCCCTAACCCTAACCTTAACCCTGACTACGGTCTGAAAAGGGAAGAAAGCTTCCCAAAACTTTTTCCGGGGTCGGACAGGGCGACCTGATGGAGGGATGGACAATGCCTTTCCCGTCTCTGGCTGGAGACAGGCTCAGTTTCCCATTCTTAACCATAACCTTAACCACACCTAACCTTAACCATAACCTTACATTTATAGATTCATTCCAACCCGCTCTCATGCCTCCGAACACGTAATATACCGAGGATTTGTCACATAGCGTCAGATGTTACGTGTTGGGATGAGAACGTGTTGTTCTTTCAACATATTTGATACTTTTATTTTAGAATTCTTTTTGTGATTTATAAGGGTTTCAATGGTACGAGAATAAAAATCCTCTGGTTTTTCCTGAACTGTAGGTTTGCTTTGTTGTTCTGCTTCTTAATAATTTTATC
Source organism: Tylochromis polylepis (assembly GCA_015107715.1). Taxonomy (NCBI): domain Eukaryota; kingdom Metazoa; phylum Chordata; class Actinopteri; order Cichliformes; family Cichlidae; genus Tylochromis; species Tylochromis polylepis. Next base: position 32,136 of record VVHJ01026150.1, read on the forward strand.
TATATACTAATACCATGTGTATTACTTCACTCTATATGAGAAAAGTACTGAGCCATCTACACACTACACCAACAGGAAAGCTGCTTAGCCTTGGAAAGTCACTCCATGAAGCCCCTGGTACAAAGCGTTTGTGCTAATGTTTTTTATTTTTTTATTTTTTTATTGGATCACTGAAAGGGTTTACTTAACACAGGCCAAGAAATCAAGTATGGGAGGGTGGAGGTGGGATTTCCATGACTAGACCTCTATTTAATCTCCCTGGCATCAAAAGGTTATATCAAATATATATAATATATATACCAAAAGGTTATACAGCTCAGTTAAAAGGAAGGACATTTTGATTAAATATTTTTTTCCCTGGCCTGTAAATATCAGTAATTTTCTAAAATTGCAAAGAATTTGTTTATATGTTATGTATACAGTGCATACTGAGGCTATAGTGAAGACAAATATTTTTGTCTTGAGCAAACATGTTTGTTTACTTCATTCAATCCCAGAATGGATCTAGTAACTTAGCTACCCTTTTTAATACTTTATATTACTTTATATTTACTTGATGTAAATATGTAAAAAATTGTGTATGTTTCTGTTCTGTGTTCTGTGTCCTGTGTACTGTTTGTTTGTTTGTTTGTATGTGTCTCTGGCTGCTGTTACAAACAAATTTCCCCTTGTGGGACAATTAAAGGATTATTCTATTCTATTCTATTCTATTCTATTAAATGATGTTATCCAACTAACCATCAGCAGATTTGTACATCTAGCTAAGCTGCAGGTAAGATGTGTAATCATATCCTACTGACTGAGATCATAGCTGGCAAAAACATAGGCACTATAAAACTTAGCTAATGCTGAAGTGCCTTAAACCCGCATTCTATCTGAAGACCAACAGATGGCGATAGCTGTGGTTGTAAAAAGACTTATGACAGTCCTATGGGTAAATGACTTTCTGCCTTTACCTCTGTAAACACTTTCCTGATTGGTTTATGGGCTAATTTACTGTTTTCATGTCATACTGAATAAAAAAGTAAATTTACAAATCTTCGTCATTCTACCTATTTTACTATTTTGTGAAAGACTTTATAGCCTTGTTTTGAAACAGGTGCTATATAAATAAAGCATCAGTCAGCACAGGGGTGGTTAGGCTGATGACTAGCCAAAAGCATCAGAAGCTTCCACAAAGGAAGTGACTAACAGTGACATGGAGACCAGAGACCAAAGACCATGGGCAAAACACCTGCTGATGATGCAAAGCACACAGGCTAAACTTTTCTCATCAATAAATGAAGTGACTACCAGTAAGAGCAGAGTGTACATACGGCAACATACTGTCAGCAACAAACAGACACAAGACGAGCAAATCACTTCCTCTAGTTTACGTAACAGGTGTAGGTGTCATTAAAAACAACGGTTTCTAGAAGCTGCCCAGTTGCGCTTTAAGAAAATCGCCCCTGCTATGATGCTTTGTATGCAGCATTTTAAATTATATGTGCTTAGAGTGTAGATCTGACAATGCAGGAGCAACTGTGACAAACAAAGGAGTGGCTTTGTGCTGTGGTATGTACAAGTGTGGGGCTCTTTATGTGTCGAAGCCTACAGGGACCCATTACAGCACATGAGGCAAATAAAAACTCACATTATGTGAATAAAATCTGATTTATGTTGAATCCTAACCCTCTAAAAAAAACATTTAATATAGCTGGTAAACCGTTTCCTTATTGTCATTTCACTTTTCTAATCTTTCTTTCGGAGCTTTCTTTCTTTTTTTTAAGTAATCCTTTTTTTATTGTTTGTTTGTGCAGTGGTTTATGCTGGAGTGTTGTTTTCCTGCATTACAGCCAGCATGGGGCCATTATCTTTTACTGCTTCGGGCAGAAAAAATCACTTCCCACAGGGGGAAAGGCATGAAAATCTAACTGCTAGTAAACGAACCACAAGTACTCCTTCTTTTTTTTTTTTTATTGGTGGGGGGCAAATAATGGTGATTGTTGCCATATTGATATAATTATGAAATAATTAATTATGACATATTGGACTTTACCTGACAGGCAGAGCAGGAAAGAGACACCCTTCTCTCCAGCTCTGTCAGTATCTCTTCCTTTAGTATGTTTAGCTGGTTCCCTCCAGCTCCTCCTCTGCCTACTCCATCCAGTTCATTGCCTCCTCCATTCACCAGGTGGTTGTTGATAGTAAGCAGTGTCTGATCATGTGCCTAAACAACCAAAACAGTCACAGAAATGAACATCATCCATGCTTGCATGTACAAATAGCAGATTTCTGGACAGCCACAGAGCTGCATATTAGTTACCTGTGTTCTGTTATAGAGATGATCCAACTTTGTCTGGATGCTGTTGATGGTTTCCTTCATGTGTGGCTGTGCTGAATCTGCAGGGACAATGGCCCCAGTCAGCCCGTGCCTACGAAATAGAAAAAGTTTTGATTTCCTCGCGTTTTGGCCCAGTAGGATTAAAAAACAAAGAAGTGTGCGAGAAAAATGGAGTTTTCATCCACTCCAAAGTTAAGGCATATTTCCAGTGCAATAAACAGGAATTGAAATGCAGTGTCCCGTCCATACATGACCCTTACACCACTTCTGGAGTTTCTTTATTTCCATTAAACAGCATTTCACTAAGTACTAAACACAGTCCATGAAATAAAGCATGCACATGTATTAAAAACAAAATTGACATACAGCCTCTGGTTTATGCCATTAATGGTGGTCTGCATGTTGTTGAGGTCTTTGGTCAGGCCATGAATGGTGTTCTCCAGCTGTTTGATCTTCTCTGTGTCACCTGGACAAAAGGAAAGGAAGGAGAAGGAGCAGCTGAAATGAAAGTGTAAAATGTGCTGCTTAATGCTATAAATATATTTGTTAAATGCGTACTCAATTGAAAATGTCTAGACATAACTATGTTTTTCAGTCAGCTACTTATATTGATTGGAGTGACTGTTTTTATTTAAAATCTTTCTAGATTTGGACCTTTTTCCAGTAATAAAGGAAACACACAGTTCACTGATGTTCAGTGGATGTGACACACTTCCAATTAACAACAAGGCTTTAAAATGCAGTAGTCCTTTACATTATCAGAGGTCAGAAGTCTTCATTCATTCTTGAGGTATCAAAACCCAGAAGATATTTGTGGAAAAATGCAGAGACACCACAAGCATGGGAGACAAAACTAGTTGCATACTAATAACATAAAGAATTTTTTATGATTTCTTTTTTTTAAATTTCACCTTCTCCTCCCCGCTGTCCATCACCTGTGTTGTAGCCAGTTTCCGTGACACCAGTCTCAGGGGTCCCCTGTGGTCCATTGTGGCAATCCTCCCCTGAGTAACCATGGCAACACCTCCACTCCATTTCTGTCACCATCTTGTAAGCTACTTTATATCTTGGTCTCCTGTATGTCCGATAGCTGAGGATGAAAAACAAGTTTGTGAAATGACATCTAGATCTTCATGTGCTTTCACTTGACAGGACCCCGTGAACATATGGAGGGCATAGCCCTATTTGTATGAAAAGCACAAGTTTTTAGTCTTTGTTGATCATCTTTATAGCTTGGCTCAAAAACTGTTTTATTTTCTATAGCCAAATTTATCTTTATATTACTTTCAGTCTTATTTTAGTATCATTGTATGAAGTGCACTGGTCAGAGGCAAGCTTTAGAAAAGTCAGTATAGATATTACAATAAATTACAGAACTTTTTGAAAGCAGCCCACTTAACAGTCTTGCAGATATCCAATTTTCAGTTAACTATAATAAATTTGGTCATCAAAATGCATCCAGAAACCAAGGCATTACGTCACAATGGATATGTCAGTTTTTTATACAGTATACAGTATGCACATATATTTGCCTGTTAGCATGCTATCATTTGTGTTTGGTTCAAGGTGCAGCCATGCCTGAGTACAGCCTTACAGACTACTAATAAAGCACCAAACTTTTAGTCTTATTGGTTTCTGCCTTCAAAAACTCCAGCCAACTTGTTCCCGGTGATGAGACTTCAAGATTTAGTATTTGCAATGTAACCAAGTCAAGGACCTGTAATGGCCCCTAAACCCTGCATAAAATATCATCATTGTGCTGTACACTGATATTCATGTGCAAAGGTCATTAGATGCCAGGAAAATTGCAGCAAATCATCTACTGATGATGAATGAGATTACAGGGACTTTAAATTTTATTCCTGTCCCATTTTCCAAAGAAACTGCATTGAGTCAGTACAAAATCTTCTTGTTCATAGACCAT